>VWZY01010816.1:168558-187674 GCA_013399075.1 Chloroceryle aenea
AAAAAACAAACCCCAAACCCCAAGCCCGGTGTCATTTATTTCAAGCATGTCTTTTAATTACAGTGCTGCATTTAGATAGTGTACAAAATATTCCAGGCTGGATGCCTATTTAACTGACTCCCTGGTTGCTGCTTGAAGCTGCTCGGCAGAACACTGTGAATCATTATAAAATCTCCCACTTCACTACATACCAAGGAAAATGGAGAACAAAATGTACTGACAGAAAACATTTAAGAAAGAATGACACAGGAGGAGGGATTTTGCCAGGCTTTAGTTTTTCAGAGGAGTTTGATAGATGCTACAGATGAACCCCATAGGTTCCCAGCACCAAGTCACTCTCCCCTGTGCTGCAGTTTGAGGTGTGTTTGTCACCCACCCATCCTCACATCAACACCCTGCAAAGCTCTCAGATACCCTTCCAGGCATTCTGAGCTCCCAAGATTTTTTTGTAATGTGAGGAGAGAGCACTTGGAGAAGATACAGAAACCTTTGCTATCTCTTGCAGTCAATCATAGAACAGTTGGGGTTGGAAAGGACCTTTCAAGGTCATCCAGTGCAACCCCCCTGCCCTGAGCAGGAACATCTGCACCCAGAGCAGGGTGCTCAGAGCTCCAGCCACCTCCCCTGCAATGGTGCCAGGGATGGAGCACCAACCACCCCTCTGGGCAATGTGGTTGAATCACTATCCCTGGATGTACTTAAAAGCCATCTAGATATGGTGCTCAAGGATATGGTGTAGTAGTGGCCCTGGTAGAGTTAGATAATGGTTGAGCTTGATGATCTTAATGGTCTTTTCTAACCATAGCAATTCTGCATAATGCAATTATAATGGTGATTTTCTGCTCTCTACTTCTCACATCCCAGTTATGGCTGTTAAGTGAAGTTAGGAGGTGTTTGCACCAGCAGGGACACAGGCTCCATGGACAGAGTCCACACCTGCACCTGGGGAGGGGCCAGCAGAGCCATGCTCTTGCACTGGGACCAGTGCCACATGCTCTTGCACTGGGACCAGTGCCACATGCTCTTGCACTGGGACCAGTGCCACATGCTCTTGCACTGGGACCCAGTTCTGCATTCAGGACCTCTCTCTAGTCCCAGGCAGGCTGCTGTGGCTGTAGCCAGGTGGTCCGAGCTCTCACTGCTTGTTTTTGGCTGGGGAGGTGAGGAGCACTGACAATGCAATGCCAAGGAGAGGCTGAGCTGGAAACACAATCTCTCTGCCAGACAATGATGCAGCCAGAGGTGAGCAGGGCACACAAATAAAGCTAATGGCATATTAATGAAAAAGATCTACCTGGGAACGCCTCGTCCATCTGGTGAATAAGCCCCTATAACAAGCTTACCTGATGCCCTTACCTGGGCTCTTTGTTACACACTGGGAGGGTACAGCAACCCCCAAATCATCCCTCCCAGCATGGGGCTCGGGGTTGGTTCCCTGCCACCATGAGAAGAGCAAATCCCTACGTTCAGCCCCGAAAAGCAACATCTCAGAAAAGATTAAGTTATGTTTCTGGCAGGGCTCAGGGTTTCCAAGTCCCCTACAATTACTGTGACAATTACAGGGCTGTTAACTGCTGTAATCGGAGTCAGGAAAGCAGTGTAGGGGCTGCTGCAATTTAAGGGTTTATTCATGTCATTTCCAGCTTAAGGGAATTTCTGTTCCTGCTAAGGGGTGTAACCAACACCAGGACCTCATTGTTTAAACTGCACAGACACACTGCGAGGGGTAGCCTGGCCCTGACAAATCTGCAGCTAAAGACCAAGGGTGCAGGAGAGATGAGAAGCAGCATCATGGAGAGCACATGGGACAGCTTTTCATGCCTGGTTCGGAAGAATGAATCCAAAGGGAAAACATTTTGAGGCTGATACACTCACAGATGCTCTGGGCAGCAATCTCTAGGCATCATAGAATGGTAGAGAGGTTGGAAGGGTTGTTGAGAGATCAAGTCCAACTCCCCTACCAGGGCAGGATCACTCAGGGCAGGCCACACAGGAAGAGCTTTTGAAAGTCTCCAGAGAAGGCCACTCCACAACCTGCTGGCACTGGGCTCATAAGTGGCATGATCACTCTTTATGGGCAGCATCAAAGCTGTGCTCTTCCAAGGCACCGCGCTATCAGCAGTTCATTATCTCTCCTGGCCTCCTTCTCCTGCCACAATTAGATGAGTGGCAGAAGTCAAAAGCATCATTTTGAGGAAAGCTCTCAGGAACTGTTCATCAGACCTGCCCTTTTATGAGAGCCATCTAATTTACCTGCTCATTTAACACCGTATCCTGCATCTGACAGCACATTACAGGTACCTTCTTCCTTTACCTGAAACCCAGCCCATTTACAAAACCAGTGCTTCCCTTAAACTGTAATTAGGTCTCTCTGACCCCACACAAGCTTTAGCAACCCCCTTTGTGTCCAAACAGCACAGCCTCCCAAACGCTTTATCCAAACACCCTCATCACGAGGTTAAGCATATTCCAGTCCAGCGAATTAACAGATCTGCAAGCTTCGTCCGATTAACAAAACTGAAATGCCTAGGGGAAAAACACAGGGAAATCATTCCTAGGTCCGGTCCTGCTGCAGAACAAACACCCTTTTCCCCCCAGGGAAGCTTCTCCCGCTTCCCTCACATGACCCTTTTCAAAATCCCAAGTGTGGCTGACAGCCTACGAACCTCCCTGCGAGAGCCTAGTCCTGAAAAGCACCAAGAGGACTTCACCATTCACCTGCCTGCAGGCTCTCAGCTTGCAGGAAATATTCAGACTAACTGGAGGGGGAAAAAGGGACAGTTTTGTTCATTTCTAGGCTGCTGTTTCATAAAGCACTAATGTGGTATTGTGGTTCCATAGCAGGAGCTGTACACAGCAGCTCAGAGTGGTTTTGCTATGCTCACAACTCCCCTCTCCATCCTTCTCACAGACACAGTTGAACATCCCCCACCACCAGCACCCTTCATCGCAGTCTCTCCAGACTCCTGCTGCCTCCCCTGTCCCTGGGCACAGCACCCCACAGCCTGCAGTGCTGCTTGCCCACTTCTGCAATACCCAGACCCCCTCAAATCCTCCAGTCTGTGCCTGCCTCATCACCTGAGGCCACACTGGTTTTATCTCCCTCTGCAAGCTCCTAAAACCATGCTGGGAGCTCCCAGCACCACTGGGATAGAGCTCGGTGCCCCAGCCCAGCTGAAAGGAGCTGGCTCAGGCACAGCAGGCACCCAACAAGTGCACGGGCTCATTAACTCTGTTGAGCACTCAGGGACTAATAACAACATTCCTGCTCATCAGCACAGGACCCACACGAGCTCATGCAGGGGTGACATTGCAGTGCTGCCCCTCCTTTGTACACACAGCAAGGACCTTGCTGGGACACCTATCCTAATATCCAGCCAGCCTGGTAGAAGGAGATTTTCAGATTTGTTTTGTTTTTTGCAAATAACATGACATAGGCATGGAATTTTTATATATATATTTTTTTTAATCATGTGGTGTTATTAATAGTCCCTACTAATATTACCATAAGCTCAGGATCATCAAGATACTGTGAGTGCAAGTCAGGGAGCTCACAGTAATACTCACCCAAAGGGATTTCCCAGCTCAGTCCCCACTTTGCTGCCGGCAGAAACAGCCCTGTCGCATCCTTCATCAATTTAACAAGCTCTGCCTCAATATCAGCTTTGAGATCTTTCACCCCCAACGATTCTGGTAGCCCCCTTGTCCCATGCTGATCTCCTCTTAGATTTATTCCTGCCCAGTTCCGAGCGATTTGTTTTTCTGCTGACATTGCCCTTCGAGTTAAATCAGTTTTCTTCCCTCCCTGGTGTTTACATTCCCACTGTATTTATAGACAGGCATCACATCCTCGCCCAGCCTCTTTGGCCAAACACAGATTGTACTTTTCATCTCCTTGCCTAAAATGGGCCCCTTTCCCCCTGCACTTCCCAGCAACCCTTTCCTGCACCTGCTGCAATTCAACCTCAGCCTTTCTTGGGGCAAAGACCAGAACCCAGTGGCACATTCCCAAAGAGATTTCCCCAGCACTTTGCAGGGCACTTGAATATTTCTTCATCTATGTTCTACTTATTACATTTTAGGGTCACATTTTCCTTTTCCCCAGCAGCATCACATGCAGGTGGCCCATAGCGAATGCACCAAAGTCTTTATCCTCCTTGTAATTTGCACTCAAGAACCCTCAGTTTAGCAGAAAATCTCCCAAATTCATGAGCTGACTCTTTGCAATGTGGCATTTTGCCCTATTTTATATCACCACTAACCCACTCCCTTACCCTCGCAGCCTTTCCCCAGCCCACAACAGCAACACTGACCCTTAAACTCCTGCTGTAATCTCCTCCCAGCACACTGCGGATGATTTAGGGGAGGAAGGCAGGCAGATCACAGCCTCTAGATTTTACTTGCCTAGAAAGCGTGCTCCCTTTTGAAGAAGAAATCAGGTGACAGCAGGTTGACCTGACATCTTCTGTGGTAAAACCCACACCACCCTGCATCCCATTTCCTAGCACCTGCTGACAGCCAGCAAGAGAAACCACAAGGGAGAGCATCTTCATACAGGGCTCTCGGGCCAGGGATTTAATTTTCATCTAGCTTATTAACTCACCCAGCAGCAAGCTGGCTGCCCACACTTTATAACTCCAATTATTCCCTCCATCTCCTTTCATCCTGCAGCCTCCCAGCCTTGCAAGCTCAAGAAAATAAAATCATCTCGATGACTAGCTCATTTTTCCCCCCTTTTCAAGTATTTTCTGTTCTCCAGTCAGATGATACCGCCTCTGACTTCTCTGTCCACAAAGGGCTACTTTAAGTACTTGATGTAAACGCTGCAGGGAGAAATACTCCATTTTGGGTTATTATCTCACCAGAATACCATACATTATCTAACAATCTCCAGACAAGCAGGGGGTCCTCTGTATCACTGCATTCTCTTGTTTGGAGTACACAGATTGCTCGCTACTTGGTTCGCCCACAAACAATACATTAAAAATAAATAAATAAAAGCATCCACTTAGGCTGCTGATAATATCCAGGGGAGGGGGGGGAATGAGGCAATAGCTAATGGCCCAGGATTGGCCACCAACATCCCAGCTTGAAACTGTAATGCTTGGTGCCTGCAAGACTCTGTGTGACTGCACACACATGTGCCAGCGAGGGATACTGAGGCTCATGGCAAAGGACAAGAGTTTAATGTCAGAATGCACAAGGGGATGGTGCCTCCCATTTCCTGGAGCTCAGAAACTTTGCACAGTTTAAAATACATTTAAATGTATGTTAAATGCATACATTAAAATGCATAAAGTCCTTTAAAACACATTATATTTATTGGATACCTGGCAGCACAGTCTTTGGCTATGAGGTTTCCTACCACCAAGTGTATCTCCTAGTTTTCAAGCAATGGCAAGTGTTCAAGTTCAGGCTGGATGGGGCTCTGAGCAACCTCCTCTAGTTGAAGACATCCCTGCTCATGGCAGGAGGGAGTGGATTAAATGACCTTTAAAGGTCACTTCCAAACCTAAGCCATCTATGATTCTAAGTCCCATGCATTTCAGGTCAGTGGGTAAGAGCATGCTGAGGATGAACAGTGCCATGGGGGAGCTGGGGAAGTGTTGGTGCCCACTTATCAGCACTGGTGAACTGAGTCATACCTGCATCAGCCCCATCCACAGTGAAAAACAAGCTGCCTTCATGGTCACCACCACTGTGGCCAGGGAAAATTCCTCCTGGGTGGAGCATTGTGCAACCACTTGAGACAAAAAACATCACAACTTCCCCCTGAAGAGACATCAGAGATGCATTGAGATGGCAATGGGCCATCGGTTCCTGGATTCAGTGTTTCTCAAGAGAATGAATGAACCCCACGAGCATCTCTGCTTTCTAGCAGAGCACACCTCGAGGACTTCACTGGGATTTTGTAACTACAGTGGTGAGACTCATTTATGGATTTAAAGAGATAAGAAATGTTTCATGCCCATGGTAATCAATTCCTCTGCTCAATTTGCCTTGGAGATCTAAGAAAAGATGGATCTTATTCCTAGAGAAAAAAAAAAAAATTAAAAAAAATTATCATCTTGGCAGCACAGCTGCATTCATGGAGGCTCAACACGAGATGTGTCTGCAGCATCATGACAGGCCCTTTGCTCTGCAAAGAGCAACAGGATCTAGATGTTAGGGAGGTCAGTAAAGTGAGAGCAGAGGCAGAAGACAAAGTCCTGCCCTAAAGCTAGGGAGGTGTTGAAGCTGTTCACTGAGGCAGGGGCATGTTTTGGGGCTCCAGTGCATGTCCCTAGCTGACCACTCCTGGGTTTCACCCATCGTTTGTCTTTGCTGGAGGGAACAGCTCGGAAAAATCCATGTCCGGTGTCCTCTGGGAATGAGGCTTGGGACAGAGCAGGGGCTGTGGCTCTGCCTCCAGCAGGCTTAGTGCCAGCAGAAGACAAAGTGATTTAACCTGCTGAGCTTGAGCTGCCCAGGGACAGCAAGAACTTCAAATAAAAAAGAAACGTAAAGTGTTTCCAGTCACTGTCTCACTCCCCTCCCTGAGCTGGCCAGACTTCCTAAGGTTGTATCCATGCTGCTGGACAAGAGGTTGGGACACTGCGAGGTCCCCATAAGTAAGAAGGGCAGCCCCACTCCACCGTGTGCTTGATGCTTTTGGCAGTGTCCTGGGTCACATTGCAACCCCAGCCACAAATGCAGCATGCAGTTGCAACAATTATGAATAAGTTAAAAAAAATAACTAGGGAGGGGGTGTCTGACTGCTCCCAGGCTTTCTTACACCTTCCCCAGAATCATCTGGCAATGGGCAGGATTGGTGCAAGCTGCTGAAGGAGAGGGATGGGGACTTAACCCAGCACCGCAGTGCTCATGTCCCTGTACAGGGATGATCTGATCCCCGCAGACACGTGCACTCTTATTTGATTAATCAGAGATGATTCCTTGCTGCTTTCCCTCTCTCCCCATCTTTGATAGTAGCTCCCTGGGAGGACAAAACCCAACGTGTGGTGCAGCAGCCAAGTCGGGTGTTTCTGCAGAAGCAGAGCATCTGTCCTCACTCTCTTAATCTCCTGCATTAGCTACACAGAGGTCACGGATTAGAAGAGGTCTTGCAGCCTGGGGGTTTCTATCCCTATTGCACAGCCTGGCTTTGTACGGTCCTAATACCCTACAACAGCTTAGAGCAGTATTTCCCCTGGATCGAGCATATTTGACTGCATCTGCTCTGCAGCTTCCTCCCCACTGTGCCATACTGAAGAGTTGGTGACAGCCCCAAGTCCTTCCCTCCCCCATCCCCCCATGAAATTTCGGTTTTCCTATATTCATCAGTGACTTTACTATTTGCATCCTTCAGTCCCAGCTTGGGAAAGGAAGACAGAGATCCCAAATGTTACTGGGCTAACTGGGCAGGTTGGGCTCAAAAAGAACCTGTGTTATTCTAAAGGATGGAAACCAGTAACCTTTAGGTGCCTCATCCCTCCTAGTGAGAGGTTAATTAAGTTTAACCTTGAAAGCAGGAAGATTAACATCCCCACCAGCTCTCCCTTTATCAGTGACCATTGCAATTCCAGTTCCCTGACAGGCTCACCCAGCTTCAAAGAAGCTAAACTTCAGCCTTGGGAAATCCTGACACTGACTGGTTCCTGCAGAGGGTCACCTCTTATCAGATCTAACACTTCCTCAGCTCCTAAAATCCTACCTGAAAAGCAGGATGCCCCTGCCCCTCTGCCAGATAACCAACAGCATCCCCATGTCCCTATGACTGGGCTTGCTGGGTATCCCCATCTACCTTTACCACTGGCTTCAAAATCCATCTTTAGATTAAATAATTCTGTATTTAGTAAAGAAATAATTGGTGCCACTCCAGTTGCAAGCTATTGCTTTTGGTAATGAAAGCCTCTGTTCCAACCCAATTACCATGATATTCCAAAAAGGCAAAGGATGAAGCTAATGTAGCTTGGGGGAAAAAATAGCAGACAGTGTAGTTGGACTGGGGAAAAAAAGAAGGAAAAAAGGTCACACAGACAACATAACCTTACAGCAGACCTTGCCCTAGCTGTGTCATTTTGGATCAGGTGGGCAGCGTTCAAGTAGAAGGAGGAGGCAGCTGAGGACCTGAAGATGCTGCAAAAACTCATCACACCTCAAGACAGCAATGTGCCCCCAGCCCATCCCTCCTGGGATGCCCACCAGGAGCCAAAGCACCGCAAACGCCTCCCCCTGCATTATGGGCACCCCGTGCCAAGTTACATCCCCGGGGAGAGAGGGCTGAAGGATCAGCTCCCTGGGTTATTAAAATAGAAAACTGAAAACCATGGAGTCTGAGCCTTTAAAGACCATGTGTGAGCAGCCTCGCATCGGTAACTACCGCTCAAGGGCTGCTAAAGACAGCTCGGGCTTCGCAAAGCTTCGCGCTTACACGGAGTTTATCAGGCTGTAATCCGGGCTGCATTGCATAATGGGTTGCATTACATGTAATCCATAGGCTAATACATTCTGAGCAGGAGCCGGCGTGGCTATCAGACTGTTTACCTCAGGAAAACAACTCGCCCTTCCACAAACCTGAGGTTGGTGCATCCCCTAAAGATGCGCCTGGGGAGCTGCCTTTGTAAAATAAGCCAAACCTGAGTGATTCTAGGCAAAAAAATACCTACTGATGCATGTTAACAGTTACTAGAAATGTAAATGTAGCTATAGAGAATATAGAGCACACAGATCACACAGAACAGACAATATATAGCACACTTCTGTGGCTGCAGGGAAGAATTTGTGCAGGGAAGGACCGTGAAGGCAGAAGGGTCAGGAGAGAGGTGGCCCCTGGAGCAAACCCCCACAGCAGGTCTAAGAGGATTCTGAGTAGAGACCCAGGGAAAAATGCAAAAGCAGCAAAACAGTTGGAAAAAAAAACACCCAAGGCAAAATAAAGCCGACCAGATTCATGGAGAGTATTTTAAGTTAAAGGCTTTGCAAAATGCACAGGGATTGCATTTTATTCTATTTGCAGCCAGAAACAGAAGAAAGAGGGGAAAACAAACCCCCCAACCCCACTCACCTCCCATCCAGGGTGCAAATGGGACCAACACCCTCCAACCACAAAGCAAACAGAGCAACACTTTCCCCCCCCTCACTCAGTAATGAGGAGCAGGAGATTTAACCTCCTTTGAAAGATACCTTACAGCTGTGACACCTTCGGGTCTGTGGGCAAAGAGCCCATCCCACCCTCCCCCCCTTCCCAAGCCTGTCCTCGGCATCCAGCCTGGCTTTCCCCAGGTTGAATACATTGTGTATCTTCACGGTAAACGCATTTGCAGCCAAAAAAAAACCCACAAACAAATGGTTTTGCAATCCCAGAAGCTAATTAGCATTTTACAACCTAATTTATCTCTTCCCCCCCTCCCCCTAGTTTTCCAATCCTCGGGTTTCATGTTGCTAAGACCTCCTGTGGTGATTTTTTATTTCTGTTCCAGGCCCAAATGAAACTTTTAGACTAAAGAAAAAAGTTCTCAATTAACCAGGTCTTTTGAAAATAACTTGCCCCCGTGATTTTTATTGAATGACTGCATTTCATGTGATGCTTCACATAGCATTAAAACAGAGGAATTTTTGACCAGCCTGCTGAGGGTTCCTGTTGGGGATACGGATGTTTTGTTTATGTACGTGTGTGCTCCCATATGCCAGCTACTACCATCTGGGAACAGCCTCTTACTACAGCAGATTTATCACACGGAGAAATAAGCAGAGTTGTCAAGCTCTCTAATAAAGATGAGAGTTGTGATACAGTTCTAAGGGCAAAATACTGCCCCAGATTCCCTATTAAGCTGAATACTGTCAGGTTTTTCCTGTGTCTGTATTTCTGTTCCCTTTTCCCAACCAAAATGAAAAAAGAAACTGTAAGACTGAAAAAAAAGAACAACGTTGCTTAATGTAGAAAGAAAAATGGTTTTTCTTTGCAAGGAAACACAGCTGGTGAGTTGTTCAGAGAGGGTCACAAGGATGGAGCTTCTGGTACCAGAGTTTAGGGCACACAAGGTCTGCAACATCTTCCTCACATCTGGAGAAGGATTTAGGGTCCAGAAGAGCATTTCCAGGCTGTTTCTGAGTAACTCTGACTGTGAACTGAATAGCTTCTGAGCTCCTAATTCACACCTGACCAGAATCCAAGTTGCTTTGATAAGGGCAAATGAGTCCTAAACCTTTAGGTCTGATCTTCCCATCACTGGCATCTTGCATATCTGCCAACTAACCATGAGAGCAGCATCATGCAAAAGGGTGTAGTCTACCATCGTCTTTTTTTCTTCCCCTTTTTTCTTCCTTTTTTTTTCCCCTTTTCTTCCCCTTTTTTCCCCCCTTTTTTCCTTTCCCCCTTTTTCCCCCTTTTTTTTTCCCCTTTCCCCATGCTTTTTTCCTCTTTCTCTTTTTTTCCTTATACTTTTCTTTTTACCCTTTTTTTTTTTACTTTCCTCTTCTTTTCTTCATCCTTTTCTAAAAGCAGATCAGTAGCTCATTCCCCTTTTGCAAAGCACTGTGAGATCCTGGTGAGAAAAGCCCTTTGCCAGGCTCTGGTGTGTCCATTGGTGCCAGGTCCTAGGCTGGAAAATCCCTAACCTTAAACATATATTGAAGGCTAAACTGTTGAGCAAAGCACTCGAGGACTGAAATAGCCAAGACTTCATTATGTGCTCAAATCCCTGCTCTAGAGCCAGGTCTGGCACTGCCACGGAGCTGGAGGAGCCCCTGGAAAAGGGCTTTTTTTCCTCCCCTTCGGGAAGCAATGCCTCAGTATTTCCTAGTCCTGAGATGAGGGAAAGATGGTACCTCTGTTGGGAGAAAACATCTTTAGCACAAGTAGGTGTGTAGCTCAGGGCAAAAGCAGCAGGAATGTTGCCTATTCCCATTTTCCAGCCTTCCCTAAACCTCTTCCCATTTCAGGCTGTCCGGAAGATGCCAAAATCACAGAAAATAATAATACTAGAAATAATCTCACACTGCACTTTGCAGGACTGTGCCTGTATGTTTAATGGCCATCATATATTTAGAAAGCTTCCAGCGGGCAGCTGTATATCTTCTGGTTTGCTGCACAAAAGTGTTATTCTTTCAGCAGTGTTTGCCCTTTGTATTCCCAAAGCTGTGAAATCCTCTCTCCCGCTTCCCACAGCTCTGTGCAAACACGGCATTGGTGGCAAACATCATGTAGTTAGGGCACTTAGCACCTCTGCCAGCTTTTAAAGCTGATGGGAAAGTGCTTTGCAGGCACTTTTTTTTTCTGCTCTGCTAAAGTAAGCCAGGGCAAGAGCTGAGGGTATGTCCCGAGCCCAAGTGGCAGTGGGGAGTGTCTGGCTTCGGATGGGCAGCAGCATCCAATGGCAGCACACAACCACATCCATGACTGCCCTTCCAGGCAGCAGACCTTGACAGAAATGGCATTATAAACAGAGTTTAATAATTTAATCTACTCTCTCTCTTTTTTTTTTTCAAATGAAGAAGGCTTTTCTTAAACTCCCCAGTCATTCTGCTGCACCGTGGCCCCTGTGTCTCATACACCTTCTTGCTGCTGGCTTCAAACGTGGCCTGAGTAAATGGGACATGACATAACATCAACCCAGAGCATATGGCCAGAGGCATAGCTACTTTATTTATTTATTTTAAAGCCCTATTTTCCTGCTCCATTAGTCACACACACGTAAAACAGTCACATTTCTCAGGACTGGTTAGCAGCATGGACAACAAATTATCTGTGTCCTTGGCTAGCAGCAACGGCTCTTTCTGCCCAAATTTATGCCAAATTGGCAAATCTTCCCATGATTATTTCATTGGTTGAGCTTCTGTGGCTGAAAGCACAAGGAATTTTGTGCAATGTAAACTTTTGGGGCATGACGTAACCCTGCCAGTAGGACTAAAAGGATGGGGCAGGGTTATCTTTCAGCTTGGCTTCCATCCAGGTTGACCTTGGAGACCTCACCAGAGGCCCTAGGAGAAATACTAACCCCAGGGATGTCATCATCAACTCCTCTTTGACCTCAGTAGGGCTGGGATATAATAGAATCATAGAATCATTTTGGTTGAAAGGGACTTTTAAGACCATCAAGTGCAACCATTAACCCAGGTGACAATGCCAGGTCACCACTAAACCCTCAGCACCACAGCTCCACAGCTTGGAAACCCCTCCAGGGGTCACGGGGACTCCCCCCCTGCCCTGGGCAGCCTGGGACAGGCCTGGACAACACCCCTCAAGGGGAAGAAATTCTTCTTCAGGTCCAACCTAAATCTCCCCTGGTGCAACCTGAGGCCAGTTCCTCTTGTCCTGTCTTTTATTCTAGGGAGAAGAGACCGACACCCCCTTTGCTACAACCTCCTTTTGGGGATCTGTTGAGAGTCAGAAGGTCTCCTCTGAGCCTCCTTTTCTCCAGGCTAAACAACCCCTCAGTCATCCTACATCCTTTAAAGATATTTCAGCCTTTTCCTGAATCCTGTATCAGCTTGATTTGGGATTCCCCTGATCACCCCAAAGCTGACCTCCCGTAGTGCCTACAATGGAAATATATTGGGAGCTTTTCCAAGAATGAAGCAACCTGTTTGGCATGAACGTTCCAAAGGGAACCTGCAGAAATGCAACTTCTCTGGAAGGCTCAGCAGCAGCAACGCTGAGCTCAGCCCTGGGTGTTTAAGGATGGCTGGAAAACATCTCACCTCCGCTAAAGCTTGGAAAGGCCATCAAAGACAGAAATCAGGCTGCTGAGGCTGGATTTGGAGCTGATTCACCAGGCACAGGAGAGAAAAAGCCAAGCACTCACTGGGGTGTGCGGCTGGCTTGCCAACTGAGCTCATCTGTGGCAGCAAACGGGCAGAGATTTGCAGTAATTGAAAGGAATAAGTTACTGTACAGTAATTTTAAATATTTTTCATTCAGAGATAAATTAGGCTGTAATTAAAAGGTGTCATTTAATGTACTGCCCAATAGATACAGTAATTGCTTTTTTTAGGAGGCAGCATGATAGTATCTACTCATTCGTAAAGGGATAATGATGCTAAATTAACCTAGTGGAGGTATAAACACCCGCACTGTGGATCACATCCCGCTGCAACAGACCCAAAAGTTCACGTTGATCACAACAGCTGCGATCTGTGCAACCTCTAATCCTGCTCCTGCACATCCAAACCAGACAGGAATTAGCACTGGTTTTGAGGGGAGAGATGTGGGTCTTGCTCCTTTCCTGCCCAAAGAGGGGAGGACACCTTCTTATGGGTGTTTGTCTTTGAGGGTGTCGAAGGGGAAGGTGCCACCCTTAGCTGTCTTCCCTGTATCCATGCAAGACCACCAGTTTAACCACTGCAAGTTTAAGGCCAGAGTGTGCAAAGAGCATGAAAGAAACCCATTTGGATTTATGGCTTACGTGTGGCACAGGGTTTATCCTGAATTAGCCACAGGTATCTACCCTCCTGGAAAATCCTGCTGCCTGAGTAGAAAAAGCATTTCCCAAAGTTGTAAGGGCTACCTGTAAAAGTCTGGTACCAATCAGCGTGTTGGGTTCTCCATCACCCTTCATCTCTACCCCTCGTCCTGCTCCCTGCTGGGTTAATTCCCCTCCCTCCGAGCTGCCCTTTCCTTTCATCCCTGCTTTAATGAGCTATGTGGTAGTTAATGATACTCCTCTTTAAAGCACCAGTGGTAGGAGCCAGGTTAATATTCGGGGCTGTTCTCTCAGGCTCCCTGCAGCTCAGTCTAAATCGACAAAGTAAATTTGCCACAAGCACTGCATTAGTGAAGCAGGTAATTCATGCCATGACTTCTATCTCTACCAGCAAATCCCTGGAAATCTGTACCAGCAAAGTCCCAGAAACGTTTTCATTTTACAGACAGCATCACTTTGCTACAAACAACTTGAGGTTTACCCACAGCTGATTTTTCTACTTTTTTTTTTTTCAGTTCACAGACTGAAAGTTTGTTTTGCAAACAGAACAGCTAAAGAGTTGGAGAAAAAAAATAAAATATACATATAGAAAATAAATACACACAACAGACTAGAACCCCAGGGAGATTTTTACATCTAGTGGCACCCAGAGACTCCAACACAAGCATCAGATGTCAGGGTTGAATCTTGCACGAGGTAAACCCCCAAATAAGCTCCTCTTTGGAGAGGAGCCGTGGTGTTTACGGTGGCGGCGGAGGGGGGAAGGATGGAGAACAGCCCTCACCAGTTAATTTTAACAAAGCACACATTTTTCTGGCTCTATCATGGACTTGCATATTTTAACTCCTATCTTCTGTTCAGCAGCTAAAAAGAGACTTTCATTCCAGTTTTGGCTGCTGCATCGCATTTCCCATTCAGGGGCTGTTACACAGGCACTATTCTTACAGCCACCCTCCTGCTGATAACAGGGGAATGACGGGGGGTTCACGAGACACCCCAGAGCTGCTCCCTGGAACAGGTTGGGGGGGGGAGGTTCTGCCAACACCAGCTTTTACAAGCCCACTACTGTTATGTCTGCGGCGAGGAAGGAATATGAATCAGTGCCGAGGCTAAATTAGCTTTCTGCCCACAGGTCTTCCAAGGAATTCTTACAGAGATATATTTGTATTAAATAAAAGAGATTAGAGGAAGCCATATAAATGCAATCCATCATCCACAATTAGAATTAAATGAGGATAGGAGCAAGAGAAACTCTCTCTCTTTGAGTCCTTTTTCAGGAAGATGCTTGCTTGTGTATGTAGATATATATATATGAAATAAGAGTATTTATATATAGAATAAGTGTATTTATACACACACACATATATACACATCACACAGTGGCCCTCATAAATATATACATTCATCTATTCAAGGATTTTGTCCAAGTTAAAGCTATAGGGTGTACATATATTTACATATGCAGGATGTATAAATATATATAACATATAGGTGTGGATAGACATGTGTATATAGAGAGCTATATGCACACTGTACATATACACAAGAAGCCAAAAGAAACAGAGAACCTGCCTGCCATGCCCAAGGTCAGGCACATCTTCCCCCAAAGGCAATTTTATCTCAGCATTTCACCTCTTTTTTATTTTTTTCACCCTTAGAGAAAGCTCAAGGAGTCAAGTGAACCTCTCACAGCCACAGCTTTCTTCAAAAAGGTAACCAGAAAATAGGCAAAAATTATGTTCTTCCTATCAACACTGAGTCACAAACTTCTCATCATCAACATGATTCCTGGCTCCCACCAGGACTCAGGAGGACCCTCGGAGTCCCTCCAGTGCTGAAGGGGGGAACTGGTGCCTAAGGAAAAACCACCTCTCGGCTCACCCAAGGGGTAAATCACTGCAAAACTGGAATTTCCAGGCCAACAGGCAGCCCCAGCACCCCTCTCGCTGCTTCTCACACCCAGGCTGCAGAAGACACTTTCAGGAGCCCCAGACTTACCAAAACCTTTTTTAAAAGACCTTATTTGTTTGGAAAGTGTGGGAGGTGAAAGGTTTCTCTAAGTAGATTTAAAGTGAAAACCATTAGCAGTGCATTGTTCATTCAGTTCCTTTATCCATGACATGAGAACAAAATGATCTGATCTAAGCAAAACTTCTGGTTTCATAGCAACAACGAATATATATTTTTTGTGGGGAAATAGAATGCAAATCAGTGCTTAGGTGTATAACTTGTGACTACTTTATTTCCTGTACTGAAGTCTGTTCAAACACTATTAAAATATAATTTAACTAAATGGCTTCCTGGAAAAATAATAATAATAAAAACCCCCAAACCTTTCTAGCTTAAAAGTCAAAAAATATCAAAAGTGCAGTTAAGCTGTGAGAAATAATAATGCAGTTTAGCTCTTACATAACTCCTTCCAGGAGATATCACAATCATTTCAGAATAAGATAAGGTGCTGGGAATCAAGAGTCAGATCCAAGGAAATTGTCCTGTTGTATCTCCAAGTGTTAAAGGACAAGTCAGAAACACAACTAGCTTTCCTCAGCTCACTGTGACCTTCTGGCACCTTCCAAGAAGAGACTCAGCAGGTAAGGAAACAATGAAAGAAAACTTCTAGAAGTGCTCCAACAGCTGAGGAGGGAGCACTGGCTTTTCAGAATTAATCTGGGCCACAACTCCCATGCACTGCCTGAGGTGGGTGCTCCGGGTGTGCAGCAGACATGAGGGACAGAGGCCAGTTTTACAAGGAAAAAATACCAACAGTTTCTTATGGAGAGGTTTTTAGCCTTGATTTTTGGGCACATGCCTTCATCCAGCCTTGGATACAGGGTCTTCAGTCCTGCCAGGGAGTGTTGGCTAAATTTTAGGTGACTCTGGAAGCAGGATAAATTGGGTTTTCTGTCAGTTCATTTATAAGCTATGACCCCAACATCCCAATCAAAGGAAAATTTATCCAGTCCAGAGCTTGCTTTTAATCTTCTTCAATAAAATAAAGAAAAAATAAAATAATAGAAATAAAGAAAATAGTTCCCTTAGGACAACCATATCTATGAATTTTCAGGGCTTTTTTATCAGAAGTCCCTTCCACACACTGCCACTTCTGGAGTTTCCCTTCCCTGTGGGGCAAAAGGGGACAAAAGGCCTTTGGGGTGATGGCCTGATGCAGCAGCATGCCCTGGGGACACTGGGGTCACAGCAGTTCCTTACAACCCCCAGCAAAATGCTCGAGGGCTTCACTTCCCTTCTTCTAAGAGAGATTGCTCCTGATGTTTAATTTAAACTCCCTGGCTGCCATTTAAAGGCTTTATTTATTTTTCCATCCCTGATGAACACTAACAGAAACATTATCACATAATATAAAATATTAAACACCTGTTGTAAATATTAAATTATATACAAATGCATCCTGGCAAAGATAATACTCAATACATTGTTTACATTGCTACTGATTAATATTGGAGATTAAAATTAATACTTGCATAATATAAACATCAACATGCTTTTAGCACACAATTAAGCCAAACAATTTCATCAGCACAAAATATTCTCAGCCTTGCAAAACAAAACACACTAAAACCAAAGCAGGTCTGAAAATAACACTGAAATCAAACTCCAAATGCAAAACATTTGGATCATGAAAGATTTAATTTTTTTTTCCACTTTAAAAAAGCCTTTTCCCAAACTGGAAAGCCATGGTTACAGGCAGTAAGAAATCCCAGCACGATGGGCAGATCTTCCTGTCTTCTCCACCTCAGTGTCCATCCCCCTCTTCATCAGTACAACTGGGACATGAGGGCCATTGATATTTTCTTTCCTGAAAAAGCCATTCCAAATGGGAGGAGTTCATGCAGCTGTTGGATGTAAGGCACGTGGAGTCTTCCTTTGGCAGGGCTCACTGCTGGCAAGGTCTCAGCTGAAGAGCACCATGGCAGGAGGATGCAAACAAACTGGGCAGAGCCCAGAGGGGTGAAACAAAGACCATTGGAGACCCCAAAAACTTAAGGTCTGAAGGAAATGGGGAAGTCTGAGAGTTGATCTGCCAATAGTCCTCAGAGGTGTAACAGCCCTCTGGAGACAGTTCTCCGAGTCCCCTGCAGGCAGGACAAGAAGTGTTGGGTTAAAGCAGCACATTCAGGCAAGGCTTGAAGAGATCTTTCCAATGATGAGGTTAATTAAGCAGGGGTATAGATTAGCTGGGGAAGTAAAGGAGTCTACACCACTGGAAATCTTTAAGAACAAGTTAGCCAAGCATGTAGGAAAGCTGCAGAACAGAGTGCCACCTTGAAACAGGTGATGTGTTAAATGGCCATCTATGATTGCTCTTATCCTCTGCTTTCTCTCTCCCCGGGAGTCAGTTCCAGCCACATGGAAGCCAAGTTGTGTATTAACTCCTCACCAAGCTCTCAGACACCAACAAGCACGAGTGGAGGCTGAACCTAGGGATCTCTGCAGGCAAACCTCTTCCCACTGTCCTTGTCCAGGATGTCCCACCACTCTGATGGGGCACCACCATCTAAAAAACCTGTGGCTGATGGCTCTGCAGGAAATAAGGCAAGATGTAAAGCAGAGAAGGCAAAACGTGGGTGTGTAATTGTAATTAGGTGACGGCACATGTCCTGGCAGATGACTGCAGTGATAAAGTGTGCCATATGCTCCAGCTCCTATGTAAAGCTTCCTCGACTGACACCGATATGGAGCATTGGAGAACATACGCTGGTCCCTTATGTTTTCTCCATCCTTCATAAATGTTGCCAAGCACCAAATACCTAAACACAATTCATCTCAAATGTTTCTGCTCCAGCCTCAAAGAGCAGGAAGCTTTTCTGAAGTATCCTCAGAGGGCACTGCCTCCAAGGCCAGATTGCCCTCCAGGGCCAGAATAAATCTAGAGGTGGTGGAGCAGCCTGGATGGGGGGCAGACAGACATCTCTTGTCCCCTCCAGCCTTCACTAACCAAAGAACTGGTGAATTAAAAGTGCCAAACTGATGCCAGTTTGTGATCAGCAATACAAGACTCAAATGAGATGGTGTATTCTGGCAGTGCCCAGGGCATCCCAGCTCTGACCTGGATCTCAGTATCCAGAAAGCTACCAGTACAAATTGTTAAGCAATTTAGAAGTATTAGATCAGAGGGAAAACAGGGGAAGAGAAATTGCCAACAGGGATTTTTCAAGAGCAAATTCCTGTCAATCCTTTCTACTCCTTGACAAGAAAAGCAGCCTGGCTGATGGAAGGAAGCCGTAGCTGTGACAGATTCTCACTCCAGGGAAGCTTCTGACACCATCTTGGCCGACAACTTT
This sequence comes from Chloroceryle aenea, assembly GCA_013399075.1. NCBI lineage: Eukaryota > Metazoa > Chordata > Aves > Coraciiformes > Cerylidae > Chloroceryle > Chloroceryle aenea. The sequence continues at coordinate 187,265 of VWZY01010816.1, forward strand.
GCAAACAAACAAGGGAAACCTGATCCAGGTGAGGTTGTAAAGGGAGGGCACAACAGAGGGGAGAAAACCTGTGCTCTGCAAGCTGTCATCAGACATTTCATGCCAGGCTGTGAGGGGATCTGAAGGGGCAACCCATCCCCATATATTCAAAATTTGCATTAGGAACCCAGATGAGTGCCTTATAAACTGTGCAGATAACTCTGGCTATGAAAACTGCAAGGATTTGGGAAGGCTGATAATTAGAAAAAGTCTTAATAAATTCACAGCATTTATTTCAAGTGAGCTAGACAGAATTTAGTAAGAACAGAGATGTAAAGAGCTGCATTTTGAATGGATAACTTCCACCCAAATCATTATTGGGGAACAGCTTTTAGAGAGGTCTATAACACACACACACACACACACACACC
>VWZY01010816.1:200607-241420 GCA_013399075.1 Chloroceryle aenea
GGGTTGGGAATCTCTCCAGAGCAGGAGACTCCACAGCCTCTCTGGGCAGCCTGGCACAGGCTCCCACACCCTCATAGGCAAGAAGTGTCTCCTCATGTGTAGATGGACCCTTCTAGTTTGCAGATTGTGCCTGTTGCCCTTTGTCCTGTTTCTGAGCACCGCTGACAAGAGACTGNAGAAAGGTTTGCTTTGTTTTGTATCTCATCTTTAAAAAAATAATTAAATATTAAAAAAAAGACACGCACAAAAAAAAAAAAGTCTCATTCCAAACCAAAACCTAACCCAAAGCATATTTCTAGGGAAAAAAAAAGGTCCAAACATCTGTGTTTTCCTCTTTCTGGCTAGACCCGAGGCAGTTCAGCCCAGGAGAACTGCTGCTGGGTCTCCTTGGGCCTGGGGCTGAGACATCCCTTGCTCCTCTTTTTCTCTACAGCTCAACTTTTTAAAATCAAAAGCCATCTCCCAATACACGATGCTGTGCACTGACAGAGAACAGGGCAGGGACCAAGGGGCTCACACTGATACCTTGACATCTCACCCCCCCAGCTCACCTCTGAACCATTTTCTCCAACACCATGCAGCCTCCCCCCTCCCCAGCCTCTATCTTTATCCCAGAGCCCTTGGTCTGGGTTTACTCCCTGCTCTCAGGGAGCACATTTCTATTTACTTTCCCATCATGTTTTTGCCTTCAGCACATAACTCCCAGTTCCAGTGGCTCGCTTGCAAGATGCTGCATTTTTCAGATTATTGCCATAAACCTGCAAATCGACCATTACAGCAAATACTGGCTGACCCCACACCTCCTCTGACCCCAGCCAGAGAGCATCACGCTGCCTGGACCTGGGTCAAACACGGGGGTTTTTGTTGTGCTGTTTTTTTCCCCCCCAGTATTTTATTTAATCAAACAAAACCCACTCTGGGGTCAGCAGGAAACCAAGTGCCACCCTGGGAGAGCCCCTCTGCAGCCTGAATACAGCTTCTGTTGCAGCTCACACTGGCACCTCTATGCAAGGAACCCCAGGCTCTCTATTGTACGGGCACCTCTGGCCCGGGGGGGTGCCAGGGCCATGCCACCCAAGCCATCTGAACCCCTTTCTGATGCACACAGCCCCCAAGCAGACGTGCACTGCTGTGTGCAAGGCAGTGGGGCTGAATCCCAGAGTCCCAGTACGGTGGGGGCTGGAAGGGACCTCTGGAGATCATCTGGTCCTACCCCTCTGCCAGTAGGGTCATGTGGAGCAAAGAGCCTCAGGCAGGAGCACAGCCTGCAAGCACAGAGATGTCCCATACTGGTGAGCTTGCAATGAGGTGCTGGCTGCTTGGCCAGCCTCATCATCAGGAGGTCAATATCCCCTCTGGGAATCCAGCCTGGAGCCAGAAAGACAGACATTACCAATGGTTCCCTGGGGGAAAAAAGACTCACACATCTCTGGGTTATCAGACACTGGGTGACTACAACCTAATGGACAAGGCAAAGCAAACCAAACACTCCAAGCTGGTCTACTTACATGGCTTCTGCTGCTGGTGGGGTCAAACCTATGGGTTTGTTGATGTGCTGGAGAAAGGGAAAAGGCAATGATGGAGGAGGCCAGGATTATATCAGTGATCACAGCTGCTGCTGCTATTATTAGTGTTAAGGCCATCTGAGCCTTATTAGGTGCTTACCAGAGAAATGGACTCTCCTGAAATGTCAGTGAGCACCAAGCACTTGAAAATCCAGCCCTGCAGTGCCCTGAAAATCTTGTTGATTATTGCACACATTGTATGACTATGGGAAACTACAGCAAGTCCCAGCCATGTAGGACAGTGAGAAATGGGGAGCAGAGGCAGTACAGGGCAGAGGGGAGCCACACTTTACAGAGTTCTTCCTTTCAGCTGGCCATGCTGGGATCTTAAAGGAAAATTTTCTTTTGAGGATGGCAGAGCTTGACTCAGGCTGCCCAGAGAGACTATGGAGTCTCCTGCTCTGGAGAGATTCCAACCCCACCTGGACCCTGCGCTGCTGGACCCCTGCTCTGGGTGACCCGGCTGGATGGAGCAGGGGGGTGGCACCAGAGCATCTCCAGAGGGCCCTTCCCAGCCCTGCCATGCTGGGATTCTGTGATTTCACAGCAATCCCTGGTGCCAGGGCACAAATCCTGCCACTCACATTTGACCATGGAGTTGGGTGACAGGTCCCTTTGCAGCCATTTCAGCAAATGTGGCACCAAGTTTCCCAGGACCTCAGGTTTTCTGGGTGCTCCAAGAATACTCCACTCCTTTTGTTCAACAAGGGTTGCATGGGATGACCAGACTCTTTACCAGCCCTCACAGATGGCAGTGGGGCATCAAGAAGCCAGACCGTGTTTCCAAGGCAAAAGGACCTTCGTGCATCCTCATCCATATCCCTCAGCCCTATTAGAAAGGAACAAAGTAATGACCTGACTCCAAAGGAAAGACAGATCTTCCATAAAAGCAAGGATCTGCAGCTGCAGGAACAGGCCCCAAAACTTGGGGGCTGAGCAGGACTTTCCCAACATTGGGTCACATTACAGTGGGCAGAACTGGCCGGATCTGGTTTTATGTTGTTGGTGTGTACAGGTATGTTGAGAAAACCAGGGGAGTTTTTGGTTCAAGCAACCAAAGAGCAGGATGGGGAGCAGGTGGTGCTGGGAGGACTGGCTTATTCCCAGTCACCCCCCAGCTTTGCTCAGGCAGGACTGGAGAAGCAGTGTCAGACCCCCTGGTTCCCAGTGCAGAGACCTGTTCCTGGTTAATGCTTCTTTTGAACACTCCCTCCTTGAAGGTTGCATGGCCACAGATAATTGTTGACTTCTCCCCTCCGCAGGACGTCGGTGGTTTGAGTTTTATAGACGTTCATGGCACAAGTCCTTGCTGTGGCAGACACAGTGGGCTTGCTGTCTCCTGGGGAGTTATATTTGCTCTTCCTTTCCTTGCTGTTTTTCTTAACCTAAAATAAGATGTCCCAGACTGAAAACAAAAAGTGAGCATGTTTTGCTCCCAGTGTCTGTATAAACATATCACTTCCAAACCCTTAAATAGAGTTAATGGGATGAGCCCTGGGGAGCTCATTGAGATGCAGCAGCTTCAGAGGCTAAAAAGAAACACAGAGCTGATGGGGCCCCATTTGCTTCCTCTAGCTGCCCTGCCAGACCCACAAGAGAGATCTGCTTGGCCATACCCCACTCTAGGAGGCTTGAGAAATCAACCCCTACCCTCCTTGCTCTTGCTCTCGCTCTCCTGCAGTGCTTCTCATCATGAATAGGTGGCTGTAATTAGCACAGCCCATGCCTGCTCAGAGCTTCCCCTGGGCACAGCTGCTGGCTGGAGACATCTGGGTTTTCCCACCACAAAACAACGTTCATGTGCAAACACGTTGTCTGTTGGGAGCTGAGCTCCACTGCAATGAGAGGGCTCCATGCTCCTCCTCCACAAACCCAGAGTTGATCCGGGAAGGCTGGATTTGCCCCAGGGGAAAAGCAATGATCTGGTTTGGCCTTTTGATGGTGGAGGAGTTAGTATTTTTTTGCTTGGATGGGCTTTTTTGTACCTCAGACCACCTCTTCCTGGATTAAATGAAAAGTTTAAATGTTATCAGGAGCAGATCGTGCTGAAATTACATCCTCCATCAGCTGCAGACAGGGCTGGCTGATTAGCCTTTCACGTTTTCATCAATTTAAGAACCAAAAATAGGGAGACCAGGCTTGATATATCTCAGACACCTTTTCAGAAACATCCAGAGGACAAGCTCAGAGGAGATGAACTTCCATCAGCTATCAAAGGTGGGCCAGGCAGAGAAGAAGCCCATTTGGCCTGTCTCAGTATCTCAGAGGAGATCAAGATGAGCCCCCAGCACCACCCTTTGATGGAAAACTGTGGGGCGTGGGCAAGCCCCACACTCCAGAGCATCCTGTGCATCACCAGCCCTTTTTGCTGGTTCCGAGAAACACTGGCAAAGGCACATTTCACTTGGTCAGGAGAACGTGGCAACTAAAAAATCTGATGGAATTATGTCCTTGGGAGAGGGCTTCTCCAGGCATCCAAGCAGCAAGGGGACGTTTGCTCACAATGCTTGTTCTCAGCTGGGGAGGGCAGGGAAGATGCTTTGCTTGGGTCACAGCCACAGCAGAAAATGGGGCAGCTGGTTTCTGTGAAATCCTCCATCTCACTTTGCCATTCCTTCCTTCTCCACCTCCAAAACACGACACGGGCAATGGGCCCCCTCTCCTCCACTATGATGGTCTGGGTGTAGGAACTTGGCTAAAACTACTACCCCACAGCACCAAAAACACGTATCTTCTACTACAGGACAAGAGCTCAAAGTTACCTGTGCTGAGCAGCAACAGCAGCCCACTACTCTATTCCCTCTACAATTTTGCTTCTGCCATCAGAGATACCTGTGTAGGAGTCACAGTTCCACTGCCACAAGTGACAAAGGGGATGAGCAGAAGGAAACCTTCCTCTGTGTTACTACATCGATTGCAAAAACATCTGCAGCACAACGTCTGCACCACCTGCTAAACCAGGTATCTGAGCTGTTCATGGCAGGTTTTTGCACCAAATAAATATCTAGAGGCCCAGAAACTGGTGTTCAGCCATGGTGGACATGACTGGCCCTTGCACTGAAGACCTTGCTCCAGGTAAGGAGGAAAGAAGGACTATCACCTCCATTTCCCAGACAGAACCACCACAGGGGCCACAAAAATATGTGACCTCAGTCAATTTATAAGAGAGCCCTCCTCCACGTGGCCCAGTGATCTCTTGCTACGTTTCATAAAGCTTCATGATGGTGTCTTAAAATAAAACAATCTCTTCTTGGACATCTTCTGTGTGCAGCAGGCGGCTGAAACTCTTGTCATTGTAGCATTTAAAAGTGGGGCTGTAAAAACAGAGTGACACGTTCCCGATCACTAATGAGTTTCCGAAAGGTGCTCTCACTTCTTTGCTTTGCTTTTCACAGCCCGGATGAGAAAACGGCTTATGTGAGCAAATCTAAAATTAATCACCTGAGTGTCTTACAGATTTCCAAGTAACAAGGGCATCTGTGACTCATTGCCTTTGTGAGATGCACAGACCTCAAAGACGGTGCATCCCCACTCCTCCTGCCCTTTTCCTGGGTCTGTTGCTCCAAGACTAGAACAAACCTCACATCCTTACGTGAGGCAGAAACTGGGCAGCCTCACATGGATGGTCAGAAACTTGTAGACACTGATATAATTCTACCTCTGAAGCAGGTTGTAGATGGCAGATTTCTTCCCATGGCTGTATCCTCATTCCTTCTTCTCCTCTGCTGTCAGGAAGCAATGATCTCGGCATGAGAGAGACAGAGACCTGCTGGAGAGGGGCCAGAGGAGCCCCAGCAATGCTGGGAGGGCTGGAACCCCTCTGCTGGGAGAGTTGGGGGGGGTTCAGCCTGGAGAAGGGAAGGCTCCATCCAGGGAGACCTTCTGGGGGCCTTTAAGCACTTGAAGGGGCCTGGCAGAAAGATGAGGAGGGACTTTTGAACAGGGCCTGTTGGGATGAGGGGTGGTGGTTTGAAACTAAAAGACAGAGATTCAGACTGGAGAGAAAGAAGAAATATTTTCACACTGAGAGTGGTGAGAGCCTGTCCCAGGCTGCCCAGAGAGGTGGTGGCTGCCCCATCCCTGGCACCATTGCAGGGGAGACTGGTCGGAGCTCTGAGCACCCTGCTCTGGTTGCAAATGTCCCTGCTCAGTGCAGGGGGGTTGGACTGGGTGGCCTTTAAAGGTCCCTTCCAGCCCAACCCATTGTATGATTCTATAATTCTATGATTCTATCCTTCCTGAGCAGCCAGGATGATCCAGAAACAGTCCCATAGCTGATGTGATAAGCAGCAGCTAGCAGCTTAGATTTCCACCAGCACTATGAGCACCATTTCTCCATCCAAGGTATTTAGACATGCTAGACCTTGTTTTAAGGGTGCACAAAACTGGAACCCGAGTGCAGATACAGATTCACAAGTGCTGCCCACATTCCAGTGGAGTCAAAGAGCTGAGTTAGGGTGGTGAGGAAAGTGAGAGATTTGGAAAATCAAGCATGTATTAAATATTGAGCAGCCTGGATATCTGGGTTCTCTGCCAGCAGGCTCAAAGTCAACAATTTCACCTATGCAAAAGAAAAATCCTGGTAGATTTTTTTGTCCCCCATCCCTGGGACAGAGACCCACTTCAGATCCAGCTGATAGAGAGCTACTTTCTACATACACTTCACCACTGATTCCTTTGGGAAGGAGTGAGGGATAAAAGGGTATTTATGGGGTGAGCATGAGCATTTGGGTGGGCTTGACCCAATTCTGTTGGAATCCAGAGGCACTTTCCACTCTAACCAGATCCCAGATCAGTCATACTCCACAAATCCTTACTGGACTGCAAAATCCTTAGGGCTCTGGGGCAATCTTTGAGCTGATAGCAAAGTCCCTGCAAGCAGGGATTAATTTCTGAGAACTCAGAGCTGTAGCTGTAAGACAGGACCCTGACCCAGCACAGCGTTTCTCTCATTGCTGCCGTGCCACAGTTATCACAGTGAGCACCAGCTCCACTTTGCCCAGGTACTGCCTTGAGAAACACCAGAGAACTCGATCTACAGCTTGGCAAAGGGTGCGTCTGCTGCCTACCTGCAGCAAAGAGCCTTTGCCTGCCAAGAGCACACTCTGCATTCCCCGAGACTCGGGCTGGAATTCACAACATCCTCCCTGCCAAGCTGCCCAGCACATATCTACCTTTGATAAAAGGAGGGAGGAGATGCCTTTGCCACATCCAATCTCTTTTGTTTCTCTGAGAACACCCTTTCCGGAGCCTTTTGTCCCATTTTTATTCTAGTCCCTTTATCTTGGCACTGTGTTTGCCAGCCTTTCTGGTTTTCCCAGAGATGTAAATCTGTGCAAAGCATTAGCAGATCCATTCTGCCCACTTTCTCTCCTGTAAATGGAAGTTCATCTTTTGCAGATCATTCAAAGAAACATTTGCAGGATAAGGACAACCACCTGACCACACCTGGAGTTTCTTCCACCCATCCTAGAGGCACTGTAGACTGTTCAGCTCACTTTGCAAACTTTTCCTTGCCTTTCTTGTTTTGTTGCCACAAAACAGGCAAATCAGTATTGCTCCAACTTCTCATAGCAACTCAAGTCAAGGAGGTGATTCATCCCATCTACTCTGTCCTGGTGAGACACCATCTGATGTGTTGTGTCCAGCTCTGGAGTCCTCAGCACAGCAGAGACAGGGACCTGGGGGAGCGGGGCCAGAGGAGCCCCAACAATGCTGGGAGGGCTGGAACCCCTCTGCTGGGAGCCAGGCTGGGAGAGCTGGGGGGGTTCAGCCTGCAGAAGAGAAGGCTCCATCTGGGGAGACCTTGTGGAGGCCTTTCAGGACTGGAAGGGGCCTGGCAGAGAGATGGGGAGGGACTTTTGAGCAGGGTCTGTTGGGACAGAACAAGAGGGGATGGTATGAAACTGAAAGACAGAGAAGAAACCCTGATTTCCAAGAAAAGTGGCCCTACTAGGAGCACGCTGCTAAGAACACCTTGGTTTGGTCCTCTTCTAACTTCTGTGGTTCCAGACACGTGGTGTCCCTCCTCAACAGTGTGCATCCCCACAACCCTCATGTCACAGAGCCCTGCACTCTGCTGGGCTCCACCACATTTCGGCATTAGCTTGTCATGGATGCTGTCCCCAGAACATCACCTCCTTTCCAGCCACTCTACACAACTGCCTGCCCATACTATTCCCACTGCCCATGCGCTACAACCATGACCTACATCCACGTCGGGGATCCTGCTTTTCTATTAAACCCACTCCCAAATTCTCCCTTTTTCCTGTCCTCAAACCCCTTTCTGTGCAAAGGTCGAGGGCTTTCTAGCCCAGCTTGGGGTGACTTCTGTGAGCAGCAAGGAGGCAGGATGGGGACAGCTTAGCCCTAAACAACCTGCAGCCTCCCTGGCCCTGTGGCCACTTAGTCCCTCTGCAAGGATCTCTGCTCTCCATCCACCAGCTGCTGGGAGTGGTGATGCAGGGTTTCAACCCAAAATCCAGAATGACTCCCTCGCACGTGAAGTGCTCTAGGTGGCACGGGTTCAGGGCCAGCATGGGTGGCCATCCCTTGCATTTGCCATCCCCCTTTTTGCAGAGTTCAACTAGCAATCAGTGCCTCAAGTATCTTCATTAGAGGCTACTTGAAGGCCCCAAGCTGGCGCTGCACAGGCTCTCCAGCCCACGGGAGATGTTTGCCAGGAAGAATGCTGCAGGCTTGGTTTGTTTTGTCTGAACTAGTAAGTCTGGGAGATCAACTTAAAACATTCCAATTTGGAAGACCATTTCTCATAAAATCCTAAAGCCCTTTTTTTTTGTTCCAGCCTAACCCAATCCTACACATTCATTACTAGGCTAAGATCCAGCAAAGAGTTTTATTTTGAATGCCAACAGCAAATTTTTATAACCACAAAATAAACCTTGAAATATGATCTGTTTAGATAAGCGATGGGAATGATAAGAGACACTCAGCAAATTGGATCAAGAGGTAGGAACAGTTCTGCTTAAAGGACATTCAAAAATAGTGGCACCAGGGCTGTGTTGCAATTTCAGGAGGAAACATGCTGGAGGCAACAGCTACCAGATGATAATAATACTGGTTTGCATTAGGGCTCTGCAAAGACAAGCTCTACAGGACCAAGAGGAGATGTGTTATGATCAGCTCTGAAGCAATGACAAGGTCCTAGGAGTTCAGACCCCAAAGACATGCCCCAAACCTGCCTCCTGAGAGCTTCTTTCAAAGCTACCAAGCAGCACATTTGGTTGTGTCATGGTTTCCTCCTATTGAGAAGGGAGATAAATCTTCTTCCCCTGCACATCCACGTCACAGTGGCCTTACGTGTCCAAGTAACATACTGACAGGATTCCCACGCTTCTAGATGAAATGTTTAAATGACACTGGTGCTTGACCTGCTCACCACCACCACCCACATCTTTACCACCAAGGCAGATCAGCTGCTGTGTGAAGAACATCTGTCTGAAAGTAAAAGTGAGGAGCAGAGTTCATCTTGGTTCACGGATATTCACCAAGTACGTGCACTGTGTAGCCAGCTTGCAATGGGTATCACATATATTGAATGGTGTGGGTGGATGGTGCATGTGAACTATATCCACAGCTCTCCTACTCAGGGCTCATCAAAAGTCAGGGTTGACCACAGCATCAGCCCTCTTCTCAAGGTCCTCCATTGCCCAAGCACACCCAGATACATCCAGGTTTTATGGATATACAGCATCCCTCAACAAAACTGCAGCGCTATTGTGGGTTCTCACTGCTAATGCAAAACTCTATGAATACTGGAGATTATAGCTGAATATGTAGAAACTGGAGGAATAGTCTGCAGCCATTTGCACAGCCAGGGTATCACAGGCTCCTGCTATCTCATCCAGGATGAACTCAGCCAGCATGGCAGCACCCTGTGATGATTCCCATCATCCTCTAGACCAGCCACCCCACCCAGGCAGGCAGACAATGACCTGTCCTCCAGCAAAATTCTTGTCAGCTTGGCCTGCAGCACAGACCCAAACCAGAGCCATCATCAGCTTGGGAACCCTCGGGAGCTGAGGATGTAGCAGCTCATGTCCTCCATCCTGTCCTGTCCTCCCCTCTCAGTGTTTTCTTCCCCTGGGAATTCAGGGTAACCATCTCTGAAGCACCCTGTGGTCTGGCTCCAGACCAGCTGAACAAACCAGTAACAAGCTAAATTGGTTGCCAATGGTGTTGCTGTGAGAAGGGCAGAGCTCAGCTGTGCATTAGCAGCGCTTTCTCAAGGGGGTCGTTGGTGATGGAGATGAACTCCTTCAGGAACCATCACAGACCTCCCCATCGCGTGCAAAGGGCATTTTGCTTACCTCGGCAAGGCAAAACAACACGTTCTCAAATTAACAGAGACAAAACAACACGAGCTGCTGCTCATCTCGCTCCCAGAGGAGAGGATAACACGACAAGGCAGATGCTCTCCACCTGGCTCCAGGCGCGGTGCGGAGAGACTCCGATGCGGTGCACCAGCCTGTGAAACAAAACCTGGGCTCTGCCAGCCCAAAGCTTTCCCTTAACACTGATATTGCTAAAGGTGTTGGGGGAAGGAGACTCAGCCCTCAAACTGAGGCGCAAGTCTCATCATGGTTAATATTTTAATTAAAGCCCCAGGTTCTAGAGTTAACGTGCTGATGGAGGTGGCTCCACTCTTTACATTTCAACCAAGTTTAGCCCCAGATGACAGCACTGAAGCTCTAGACACAGCTTCTTAAATATTTTAACAAATCCATATTTTGAAGTCAAGCCCAAGGGCAAGCTGGAAGCCACCCTAACGAGCTGTATTCAATCACTCAGGCCCCATGGATGGCTCCAAGAGATATCAGGTATCCTGCTCTGGCAATGAGACCCTGCCTGGGTCTCCTGAACCTTGTGTTAACTTCTATTGTGAATTTTTCAGGAGAATGAACCCAAGCCTGGGAGTCCTCTCTATTTTTATCATGTTCCATCACTCCCGGCAAGAAACAGACAAACAACCCCAAGAAATGCCTTGGAAAGTCTGGAGAACAAAAATAAATGCCTAGACTGTGGTTTGAGGGGTTGAGCTTGGCTCAGCCAGCTTGGGCTGGAAAACAAGCAAGATTTTTTAATTTTTTTTTTTAAATGACACTGGTGCCCAGTGAGGCAGAAAAGCCATCCCACGGGATCAGGGCGGCACGGATCCATGAGGTGGGAGAGAAGGACAGGTCTGGACAACCCTGGCCTCAACATGTCCAGGGAGTGAAACTCACGTAATCCTGGTGTTTATTTAAACAGCTTCTTTTTTCCCTCTCTGCCTCCTCCTTCCCCTCTGCCTCTCAGCCAAGCCTACATCTGGATGCACCAAAAATAGCCTCGGAAATCCTGTTTTCACCCAAGTTCATCCACCCGTGGGCCGGGCTGGGGAGCAGATGTGGGACACAGTGACTTTGAAGTAACGTAACCCAGAGAAGAGCTGGGTTCAGTCCCCTGCTTCTCTGCAGAGTTTCTGTGCAATCCTGGCCAAGTGAGCATGACACGTCACCCTCTGGAGCATCTCCTCCCTCACATGGAGGTGGCAGCACCATCTCTTTGTCCACCTCATCACCCCAGCTGCTGGAATTTTGTAGGTTGAAATAAATAAAATGGATATGAAAAAAAAAAAGACAAAGTAAAACTCGTGGTTTCTGCAGCCCCAATGGAGGCAAAGAACCTTCTCACCAATGCCCTACCATCCAATACAATGATCAGGGTAGTTCACTGCCAGAGCTGGGCTCAAAGGAGAGACACGTGGAGCTCTGCAAGGCAAAGGGAGCTTTCCAGAAATACCTTGATCCTTTTCAGGGTGAGAAACCCAGGTGTGTCAGGGGGGTGTAACCCAGGAGGAGGTTTTCTAGAAACTGAGATCAAGGAATAGAGGGGAGAGGAGGCACCAGCATCTCTTTATCAAGTTAAAAAAGGATATCTAAGTTAGTAGGTACTAAAGTCCCTGTTATAAACTCTTGAACAAGGATGGGGATTGTTCTATCAAGTCCTACCTACCCCTAAATACTACCTTGTCTAGGACTGTGGATCATTGGAATATCATAGTAATGGACCCAGGATGCCAGCTCTGGATTCAGGCTACAACTCCATCTGGCAAGCAAAACCCTCCAGCTCTTTATCTACTAGGAATAAAGATGCAGACTACCTCAAGACTTCTGTATTCTTGGTGGCTCTTGAGAAATTCATACAATCCTTAGTAGTCAACCTAATGAGATTGTCTCTTAATGTGAGATTTCCTTTGCAGAATAAAGTACACCTAAGGGCTGCTGATGTAATTCTCTCACACTAAGCTGATTAAATGCCGAGGAGTTAGAGCCTTTTATAATTTTATTACATTAGATTCCAGAGATGAAATGAATAGAAATGACCAGACACTGAAGGAGGCAGAAATCTGTGTCCGCAGATTTTAGAGACTATAAATTACATTTGGCCGATGTAGCTGGGTGGCTGCAAGAACAAATCTAATAACGGACTCTCCGTCTGTTCAACAATATGGATAAACTTGGGCTACTGCTATTGCACAATATTAAAGGGAGAATTACAAGCAGGACCACGGAGAACAAGTAAAGGTCATCGTATCCCAAGGATTCATGCCGTCCCTTTGAGGAAGATCAGCAGCCATTAGCACTGCTTAGCAACTGACTGCAGGATATTATTACCACCACCAATTATTTGTAATGAGAGATGAAGGTTTGGTGGGCTGGACAGAGGATGTGACATAATAAATCCATCACCCTGACCAAAAGGTCTGAGCTGGACCCAGCTGGACCACACTGTATATGGAAACTTGGGTCCTAGATTTGGCTGAGTTTGAAGAGAAAAAAGGATTGCAGGCTTCCCTGAAGAACCAGGGTAACTCACAAAATCAAGGCAGAAACAGCAAAATGCTTCAAGGTGCAAATCTTGATGCGGTGTTGATTTTGGGTGAATTGACTCATTTCAGCCCTGCTGGCACAAACCCCTTCGTTTCACTAGACCCTGGCTTAGACAAGTCATCTGGGGACAGAGATTACAAATGAGGCATCTGCTTGTTGAGCTCCTTCCCGTTTTCCTTCACAAGAAAAGCTGGATTTATAAGTAGCTTCCAACCAGGTCTTTGTGCACACTCTTGGGCCATATTGGCCACACAACTGGGTTTGCAGTTGCCCGACTGGGTGATTTATGCAAGTCATCAACAAAGCAGCCAGTGTGAGTCGGACGACCTAATGCACAATGTGAGGGATATTCATGCACCGATGCTTTACATTTTTCTCCGGGCACCGCCGTCAGCAAAACGCTCCAGCATTCAGATGAGGGTCCTAGGAAAGGTCAAACTGAAATTTGCTTGCATATCTGAACAAATATTTGTGAACAATTTTCCCCATTATTCTCTAAGCTTTACGTACGCCCCGCTCGGCTGAGAAGCGTGGTCCTTCTTAAAATATCAGTGGGGACTGCAATGACTTAAAAACTGCCTGAGAGCAATTAGGAAGCTGAGTATTCAAATGTATTTTCTGCAAACAAAAGTTTATTTGCTATGTATAGATAAATGCTGTCAGCGGGCTAATTTGGAAGCACTGTTGATTACCCATTGTAATGAGGCCTATTACATAATTAAAAGAGTTTTCTCCTAACTGCATTTTCCTGCTAATTAACATTTTATGCCATCTACAATGGAGACTTTGGGCTGCATCAAAGACATTATTATGCAATTTTATCCTAAGAGCAGTCTATGAATTATTAATTAATATCAAATCTGTTGATTAAAGGCTAATTTGTAAGTAAGCCAGTCAGAGCTAGGGACATGCTTTGCCCATAAGAATTCCCCTGAAACGTGGTCCAAAATAATAGGGACTAAAGAAAAGGTAAAGGACTGGGAGTGTGAAACATGGGAGAATGGGGTAATTTAGAAGAGCCTCTGATGTTTTTCCAGAAATTCCAGTTGTTGAGGGTTTTTTTAATTAAATAGCATCTTCTAAAATGCTCTGTCATGTCCCGGCAGGATTCCCCAAGTGAAAACAGTGAAGTCCTTGTTCTTTGTGTGAGCCAAACAACAACAGAAACCAACCGTACAAATTCACCGCAACCTGGAAGTTCGGATCAAACAATACCCAGGCTGGGGGTGGAAGCAGCAGATGTTAGCAGAAATTGGAGGATATCTACAGAAATGCCTTTGCATCACCTTAAAAAGTAAAATGTGGGCTAGACCAAGGCTGCAGTATGAACGTGGGGAGTTTTGCCTTCTTGCTGGTCACTTATACAAGTACTTCTATCCAAATACAGGTTCAATTGGTCAAACCGAGCTGCCAAATGATTACTGGGCAAAATCCTGGCTTACTGGGGTCAAGAGCAGACTCCTTTCAACGTGAGCCAATTAATCATCTGAACTGCCCACCACAGGCCATAATCAATGCACATCAGGTCCCATAACATTGCATCCAGCCCAGCTGCACCCCCTGCACCTTGTCTGTGATGAATCGGGGGCTCTGAGGGCAGCTGGGCTTGCCAAGCTGCTGGCTGTGAGCCACAGGCACCCTGAAAAGTCAAACCTTGGGCCTTCATTGAAGACCAAGCATCCCATGGGACTAGAGTGGGAGGCTGGGGAGAGCCTGCCCTGTGCTACTCAGCCACCGTGAAGTCAGGGCTCATTAATCACAAGCACCAGGACATGGCATCATCCAGGGTTTTAGAGATGAAGGCACAGCCTGATGCACCCTCCCCCAAACCCAGCATCTGCTCACTGCTGCCACAGCCCATTTCTGCTCTGTGGTCAGACTTAAATTGACTGCAGCTCATCCTGAGGTCAGAAATGGTGCTAGAAGCAAGAATAAGAAAGAATAAGAAGAAAAAATCATAGAGTCATAGCATCATAGTCATAGAATCACAGAATCACATGATCATAGAATCATGTGCTGATTTGGATTGAAAGGGACCTTTACTGGTCATTTCATCCAACCCTCCTGCAGGGAGCAGGGCCATCTGCACCCAGAGCAGGGTGCTCAGAGCCCCGGCCACCTCCCCTGCAATGGGGACAGGGATGGGGCAGCCACCACCTCTCTGGGCAGCCTGGGCCAGCCTCTCCCCACCCTCAGCACCAACAATTTCTCCTCCTTTCCAGGCTGAATCTCCCTGTTCTATTTTCAAGCCATCATCCCTTGTCCTGTTGAAACAGGCCCTGCTAAAACGACTGTCCACATCTTTCTTATTATAAAAATAGTAATATTAATTTTAATACGTATAATACTTATTATTGCCCTTGTTGCTGTTATAATCACCATTATTATTGCCATCATTATTATTAATAATCAGCTGGGTAATGTGCATACTGTGGCATAGCTGGAGATACCTGAAATGCCCTCCATGTTTGCACCAGTTGTGTCTGGGCAGGGAGAGGAGACCAGGCTGCTCTTCTCCAGGAAATGCCTGCTGGGAAAAGCTACTTGGAGCTGTCTTGTTTACCAACAGGAGCAGGCTGCAAGGGTGCTGTGTGTTACCATGCTGGGCAGGCTGCAGTCAGGCTTTGTGCCTTAATTATAACAGGGGAAGGGGAAAGTGGAGCACTGGGTGTGATGGTGGTTGCAGCATGGTACAGTCCTGGCTCTGCAGTAGCTCATGATGTGTCTCTCACTCACTGTGATCAGAGTGGCATGTGACTCGGGTGAGAAAAAAGCAAAATAGGTCACAAATAGACAAGTAGGTCAAGCAAACAGCCATGCTTCAGGTCTGGGTCTTCCACAGATGTCTTGGCTGGAAAGGGAGTTTCTGAAGGCTAAAGTGGGATCAACATCTATCCCTTATCGTACTCTAGGTGGCCCTGCTCTAGCAGGGGGGTTGGACTAGATGATCTTTCGAGGTCCCTTCCAACCCCTAGGATTCTGTGATTCTGTGATTCTTAAGATCAACTCCAGTACATGCCCACACCCAAAAAGGTGAAAATCTCCCAGATTCCTAGTTCAAGCACATCCCCAGCCCCAGAGTTGAAGCTCCTTTCCCTTCTCATGACAACAGCTGCTTGTATGGACTCACCCTCTGCAAGCCTGTGCCTGCAGGTAGCCTGGCTGGAGGCACGTTGTTAACTCCTGTGGTACCCAGGAGCAGTAACAAGCCCAGGACCAATTAGTCATTGTCCTCCTCCCAAGTAAAATACTCAAGAGAAATAATTGTTGGAATTCATAAGCCCTTGGATACAGCAATGATTAATGAGAGCAGCTAACTAGAGAGACCTGTAGGAAGATACAGCTATGTTTACATCAGCCATTTTCATTATGCTTTTCTCATTTTGACTTCTCTCATTATTTCAGAAGGCACAATGAAGAGCTTTTTCAGTCAGGTATAAATGAAGCCAGACAGTAGACTTGGAGAGAGGATCTGGAAGGCTTTTCTTTACAAACATGAGTAATTTTGAGGGTAGACTAAGGGAAAGCATTGTTCATATAATTTCTTTACACTAAATGTAGTCATCTCAAATTTAGAAAGAAGTTTTCCACTCTGGGTTTGCTGGCAGATCCTGTCTCAAGTGAAAGCCCCATTGCAGAAGGTATCAGTGATAGGTCTCCCAAGTTTGGGTGCTTTTCTCTGGTCTCCAGTACATACAGCTCTGCTGTACTGCAAAACCAAGGAGGTGTTCCCCAAAACTGAAGGGCCATTTGTCAGTACCTCCCAGTGCCACAGCAGCACTCGCAATTTTGTTGTAGGCACTGCACAGTTTGGGTCTGTATGAAGAAAACACCTTTTCTAGCACATTTCTGGCCATCAGGACTTCAAAGGGAAGCACAAAACCATTATCTGGATGCAAAGGCTCAGAAGTGGAAAACCAGACCCTTCATTGCTACTTCTCTCTCATTTTAAACACAGTGTCTCACTTGGCTAATTTCTGCTCTTTAACTGCAAGAAGGTGGAGTGTATTGGGGTCCCCCATTCACCACCCAGAGTAACTCCAGCCTCAGCAGTTCATCTCCTCTCTGATTGCTCTTGCAGGGAAACCAACCCATTCATTTCTAAAGCCATGAAAACACAGACAAGAGCCACCTCTCCCATCCTGGTAAGCTCTCTGGGTGGTTAAAGCCATGCCAGATTTCCTGCCTCTACCAGACTAGGCTGGGGACTTTCTGACCCTGGCTGTTGGCAGAAAGCCAGGCCATCCTATGGACTACAATTTTTAATTTTTTCTTTTTTTTTTTAATAAATGGTTCACATACGACAGCCTATAAATACCCAAGCAATTTACTGCAGATTTACCTCTCTCCATTTTTCTGGTCTCAGCACTGGTGCTCCAAGTTCAGCCCCAATCCAAATTAATACACAGCAGGAGCTCTGCATGTCAATTAGAGGGAGAAGGTTATTTTCTGGCTCGACCTCTGAGAGCAAGTGCTAATGCACTACAGAAAAATGCAGTGATCCATCACCCAAACTCCATCCAGGACCACTTTTTTTCTATGAGAGGAGTTTGCAATAACTTAGTTGACACCATCAGTCATTTCTTGGCCATGCTCTTGGGGCCTTTCACAGCATTACGTCCAAGTGCTGCAGGACCAGGAGTATTCAGCCCCAGACACTGATTGAACACAACACCTTATTATTCATTTTATGGTAGCAGCTTGGTACCCCGGTCATGGAGCAAATCCCAGCCATGGAGAACACCAAGCCTCATGCCTGGAGACTTTGTGGTTTGAGGATATGCTGGGTTTTAATGGTGGTGTAATAAATGCTCCTCCCTACAGAGGGTTTGCTGGAAAGGGCAGTGGTAAAGGAAGGAAAAGTGAACTGGTGATGAATTATGTCTGGAAGCAGTCAAAACACAATGTTTTTAAGCCATTCCACTGCCTTGTGTCACATGCATTGGAAATCACAGTCTAATCTGTTTTCCTGCACAGACCAATTGGGGAGGAAGCATCAGATGATCCCTGGAACCAAAGAGAAGAAACTAAGTCCCCAAAAATATAAGCTATCCGTGGGGACACAAGAAGAAGGGAGAGGGCATCCATCACTGCCATCTCCTCCTCTTCCTCCCTAAGCCCCAAACCTAGCATTGACCCCAAAGCTTAGCAAAGAACTGCAACTCTGCTCTTCCATGTTATTGCAGCCCCTTGTCTCGCTGGTGAGCCCAAGCTTAAGCCCACTCATGGTCAGGACAGGCAGCAGCTATTAAGGTACTGCTGTCAGCCTCCCCTGAGACATAAAACAATCTCCCCACTGGTCCCATGCCAAGCTGCCTGCACATCACTGCTGGCCTGCAGCCTCCCCAGGCTGCACTAGCAGCACACACTGGGGATGTGTCCCTGTCTTCATGGGTCAGAAGTTGGTTTGCTGGTGGCTGGGTTCACGAGAGGCCAGGACAAGCACCACTGCTCTGATGTCCCATGGCTGCAAGGAATAGCTTCCAAGAAAACAGCTGGGGCCCAGTGCAGCTCAAGATATTCTTTCAAAGGGAATATTTGAGGGCAAAAAGGAAAGAAAAAAAAAGCCTAATCTTAATTTTCAGTTTTCCCCCATAATGACCTTTGCTTTCCTGCTCTTTCCTTCCTTCCCTCCTCCTTTTCCAGAGGGAGGCCTTTAGGTTGGGAACAGGTAAAGAGCCAGAAAGTCTTCCCTCTGGCACAGTACCCAACACCGAGAACTGATGGCAGCCGGTCCCTGTGGGTAACAGGAGCTGGGAAGGACGCCAAAAGCCTGGGAAATATTTCCAAATACCTGCCGGGCAGTGCGGTCGGCGTATCCCCGGAGTGAAACAAATGTGTTCATCAGAGATGCTCCTGAGAAAGCAGCTGTGGGAGATGGTTTATGAGGGAGGAAGGACCTCTCCAGATGGAATGGTCCCTAATGCACCACAGCTGAAGAAAGACTGCACATGCCCCTCTGCTTCCAGGAGCAAAGCACCATCCCAGGTGCCCTTTGGGGTGTCTCAGAGCCTTGTTTGCCTTTTTTCCCCAACTGCATAATCATCTGCTTAGTTTGTAAATCCCTGGAGCCTCGTTTGTCCAATTAGTGCTTGCTGAGTCTCTTGCTACTAGCAAATAATAGGCTCTTCCACGCGTTATTGCATTACCCCAAAGAAAATTACCTGGCAGCTAAGAACCGAGGCGGTTTAGTGCCACGAGACATTGAAGATGCAGCTCCTGCCCCTTAACTGGCCCTGACATAAGCCCTGCATGGACAAGAGGGCTCAGCCTCAGCCCTTGCAGGGACCTGAGCTCATTTCTGTGCTGGTTTGGTATTCTGGGAACTGGGATTTAAGAGAAACTTAATGACTACATCCATACCTGACTGCTTTGCAAACAAACCTCTATAACTTGACGCCTCTTGGCCTTCATGCTGTGGGCACTGTAGCATCCCATAACTCCTTAATGGCAATTCTTGCCTTCCTCCCCATTACAGTTTACTGATGGTGAAAGTTAATCCGGGAGCCTCCCCTCCAGTCAGACCTTCTGGAGAAGAATAAATCGTTTGAGTGTGTTAAAAAAGGATTCCCAAGCATTTGAAGAATTAATTTAGCAATAAAAAAAAGGCTCTTCCCCTCCCCACCCTCTCCCTTCTACTGGTGCAGTTAATCACTCAATGAGAGGGCTGTTAACACTACCAGCACCCAGTCCCCTTCAGCCCACCAAACTGGTGGCTGTTTCCTGTTTGCTGAGTGTCTTGTTAGCATGAGACAGGTGAAAAGCAAATTCAACCCTAACAGACTGCTCTGTCTCACCTCCAGCAGGTCATCCTACTTTACTTATCTAAATCTCTCCAAATCTGGTCCATGCATTTCTGGGTACCCCCGAGGCAGAACTGAAGATCTTGACATCAATGTTGGCTACACAGGTGGAAATGAAGCACCAGACCTTGACAGGTTTGGGATGAGGCACCTAACATGACAATGGGCATCGTGCTGGAGACCCATCGCTTGGTTTGTCAGGGGTGGGGGAAAAAAAGGGAGAAAAATTGCAGCATTCAGACTCAGGAGCAAAGAGGGATATAACTGATGAAATGGCCCGTGCTGGGGTGCAGCAGGACCACATTGCTCAGGTTTTCTTTCCTTTAGCATGACATCTAGGCTAGACATATATATTCCTTCACAGAGGTTTGTGAGCAATTTGACCTGTGCTCATTCTTCACCCCCAGCTGGGAAAGAGCCACACACCAGAAATCATTCTGCCTTGCCTCCAGTTCTTGTCTGACTGCGTGCACTTCCTAAGAAGAGGTAAATGTGTCCTTCTCTGATTTATCATATAACTTTAATAAGTGTATTTTATAGTTTAGGTCATATCCTTTCATGAGTCTCATTATTTTAGACTGGTTTTATAGCAACAAAAACGTGCTGTAAAAGTGTCTTTCTCCAGGGGAGTCAACTACCCCTTCAGTTTAAGCCCCCCTCGTGATTTGGAATGGAGGAATTTTGTTTGTCAGCTTTGAATAAGACACCAGGATGACAATACAAGTGCCTAAAACCTGTGGAAAGTAATTGCAGCAGCAGTTGGAGTCTATAGAGTGTGGCTGTAATGTCACTCACTGCCCCAGGAGGGGTTGGGATGTACTGTCTATTTAGAGCTTAACAAATCCTGCCCCTGGGGAAGGCTCTATGCCCAGCCCACAGGTCTGTTCTTTTCTTGGCTTTTGGAAGGATGAGCTTAAGCTGGGATTCATGGTTGGATCAGCTCTTGGCTCCATGGGAAAGGACCCATCTTGGCTGCTGGATGCAATATTCTCCCTTCACATGCACCCATACCCCTCCACACCCAAAAACTAGCAGTTCCCCTATCCTTCACAGCTCCATTCAGACTGTGAAGTGTCCCAGTCTGAAATATGAACCACATGGAGTTGGGGAAGGACCTGCACAGGACCCCTCTGCTATCACCACAGCCCCTCTGGCCAGGTCAATCCAGGTCCACTGTGCATCAACACATCTGCTGTCCATGGCAAACTGCTTCAAGGAATAAAAGAAATCACCCCATTTGTGCTAAGAACAGGAAGACTCTCTTCCTAATGCCACTTAAAAACCCTTAGCTTGGTGTTGCAACAGGTTTTTCAAACGTTTCTGGCTGCAGTAAAAGATTTTAATAACACTGATAATATTTATCATGTGGTTAGGGATGTTTGGGCTAGAACAAGCCATAACTCCAGCTGACAGAAACACCATGAGCCAAAGAACTCTCTCTCAATTGCAAGCTGACATCCCTCATTCACATGCTCCCCAGACCATCCCCAGTGATCAGAAGCAGCACTAAGCCCTTTGGGAAAAGCTTTTTTAATGGCCTAAATGACTTAGGCACATAATGCCCCATAAAGCCAAGGAGGCTTAAAGCCAGATGTTTTAAAGCAATTCCAGCCAGGTTCCTCTGGGGGGTTTGCAGAGAGCTCCAGGGAATTACCTGCTAGGAAAAGGTGTGACATACCTGGGCATAGCCCAGAGCAGGCAATGAGCAGAATGGAGAGGAGGTCCCAGTTTTGGAGAAGCCATCACAGCCACGGGGATGTTACCACCCCACTCAGTGAGAGTAGGTGTTCCAGCTCTAGGGGCTGCAGAGATTTCCTGCACCTCTTATCTTGCCAGTACCTTGCCAAAAAGCTTTCTAGCAATCCTTTCTTTAAAAAGACAACTATTTCAGCTCCCTGGGAGATGTCACTCAGATGGTAGCAATGCTTGTTGGAACGTGCTGCTTGCCACTGGGAAGCAGGGGTTTTGGTAAACAGGATATTCCCTGCAGGGAGCACTTGCATCTCCATCCCCCCGAAAGCAGGAAAGAGGTGGATTCCTGCACCAGAGTGTTTTCCACTCTCTGGTAGAAAGAGGTGGACAAAGGCCCAAGCTATTCTTTTCCTGTTATGTCAGCAAAGTTTTATGTGGGTTTTTTTTGCTGTTAATGTTGGGTTTGGGGGGTTTTGGAGGGGGAGGTGTTTTGTTTTTTTGGTAGGCTTTAGTTTGGGGTTTTTTTCCCTTTCCTCTCAGACATTCCAGATTTATTTTGTAGATTTAGTCAAACATCTGAGCTCACCACACCTATTTATTGGGGGTTTCAGCCTGGCTTCAGGATGCACGATGTGTAGCCGCCTGCTTGTGCACGTGCATCGGCCCAGGATGATTTTTAACACCACTACAAAAGCAGCCACTGGTTAGAAAGGGCTCCCAGCACAGGCACCAGCATATTTCCACGTGGTGGAGGAAATAACACTGAACAGAAGCCTGCCAGTTGAAATCCCAGGTCACAAAAAACAATGCACATGTCCTCTTTGTCCTCTATACCACTAGTTAGGAGTTGCCTCACAAGGCATAAGCAGCGTCAGGTAGCTGTGTGGAAATCTCTTCACTCACCTTCTTCACCTCTATTTCTAATTTGTAACTTCTAACCCCTGAATCTAAACCAGAAATCTTGATACAAGCACAGAGCATCACCCAGGCTCCTCCTAGAACCATCCCACTCGCCACCATCACCAGCTCTCAGGGGCACTCAGAACTAAAAAAGCTAATGGTGCCACTCCTGATCTTCATGGGATTGCAGGAGATAAGGCAAAGGGAGAGGTCAGGTCTATGATCAGTCTCCTGCAAGGTGTTGCAGTGTCTTAACTGTATCATGCCACTCCGGGGACCTAGACCATGCATGGTATAATTAAGCTGTAAGGCAATCAGGAGAATGTGCTCATTAGGAGATGATCACACCCCCAGGATGTCAGCAGTTACAGACCTGCCCCTGGGGACCCAAATCCTCTGGGAAGCAGATTAGCAGATGAGAAACTGTCCAGCCACCATTTCACTTTTTGGTGGTAATGGAGCCAGGAGGGGACAGAGAGGGAAACTGGGGGGTGAGGGCAGAAGGATGCAACATTCACTACCCCATTTCACCACGTGGGTGATGCACTTGAACCACCATCTCCTGGAGCAGCACACAGCAAAACCTGGGTTAAGCCACTGGGGTTTCTTGTTTGTTTTATTTTGGTTTTTTAACTATAAAAGCAGTAACATTCTGTGCTGGATTATAGGACTTCGATAAGCAAGTATCCGACAGCATCTATGGAGGGAATTAATTCAGCAGGAAGGAAAGGGACGGGAGGTTGAGCACCAGGAATTAGAGCCTCAGCTGGTGTAAAATTGGCTTTGGTGAAACTGTGCTGATTTATCACAGCTGAAAATCTGAGCTGAGAAGGAGCAGCCAGCAGAGAGGCATGGAAAAACTTCTCTGATAGAGGGTGGTGCAGCTTTGGAGCAAGGGTTCAGGGTGGCATCTCCCTCTCCAGAGGTTTTTGGGGCTTAGTTAGACAACAGGAACCAGCAAAATCCCCTTTCAAGGAGTAGATTAGAAAGGAAATTGCCCAGGTGTCCCTCTCAACCAGCACTGGTGTGATCTGTGATTGTGTGTGTGTGGTTTGCTCTTGAAGGACACAACACACTGTGACTTATTCCCTGTTAGCTCATCCCCAGCTGTCCCACAGCACCAACCCAACACGGTGGCACAGTTCTGATGCACATGCAGAAATGCTCACCAAGAATGGTCTGTCAACACATCTAGACCAGCAACTCATCCCATCTCTGCCTTTTGCCAGGCACAACGATGTCAGCTGTCCCCTTGTTGAGGCAGAGACCCTTGTAGTCCTTCAGCAAGTCCTGGTATTACCACTGATCCGATTCTGCTGCCACACCAATTATTATCCATAGCAAACCCAACAACAACCCGATGGGTGGTGCAAAGCAGGGGCTGAGCTTTATGGAAGGTGCCACTCCTCAGCCAGCACCTGAGGCTGCAATATTGAAAGGAGTCTGAAGCAACATTGAATTGCACTGGGATCTGAGCCCGAGACCCCTTGGCTCTCTTTTCCAAACGCCCAGCCAGCAGAAGCAAACCCAGCTCTGGGAGAGCAGCATCACTCTGACATCAGCAGCACCTCTTAGAGACTGCTGCTGGCCTTCCAGCTCCACGCACCTCAGAATACTGTGCTCCCAGAGCAGCCATCTCGAGCAGGACATCCTGCCCTTCCACCATGGGTTCGTGTACCAACAGACCTGCCACTGCTAATTACCCTTCATATTAGTGCTGTCAAGAGCAGCATATAAGCCTGTGATTAGAAGTAGAAAGAGGAGATGGATAGGTGGCAGGGGAAAGACTGGAAAGCATGAGATGCTGCAGATCAGTGGGCAGACTGAAGAACATGTGCAACAAGGGACCTCCACGGGCATCATTAATCTGGATCCTCTAATTGGGAGTTTGGAAGAAGTCTTTTCCATCTGTCTTCAACAAGGGAGGGACAGAGCTGCCCTGAGGAGGCTGGAGCAAGACAACTGCCATCCACTGTGAGGCTGGCATCAGGTCTAATGCAATGATTTCCACCTTCCCTTGCTGCAAGCAGCCTCCTGGATGAGGGACACACGTCACAACCTGCCCCTGGCCCCTTCCCTCTTCCACAATTGCTCAGCCCAGCAGCCCCAGGGGAGGATGAATTTCCATTACTGCTTTCAAGTCCTGCTGCTGCTTATTGCTTACCACTCTATCAGCCATCAAAGTTCCCATGAAAACAGTGAATAGGACACAAATTGCAAATTAGGCTTTAATTAGAAGCTGGCACCTGCTTTCTGACCAAGAAATACAATGAAGATGTCTCTATGTTGCTATGGCAGTCCAGAAACATAGATTTCTGTTTCAGGACCCTTTTGAAGACAAATTTACTCAGCGCTATAAACTTGTATGCCAAAGTGATTAACACTTTAATGCTAATATCAAGCTGGACCAGTTACACACATTTTATTCATTAGAAGGCATCATTTTTCAACTGTGTCTTATCAGTATGGAAATGAGGTTTTGACTCGGTCGTTGTCTGCTCCCAAAAGCGCAGCCAAAGTGAATTCAATTAATGCGATTTCCATCCCAATGTGCCACGCAAGGCTGTGTGGGGCTTGATAAGGCGGCCAGATGGGAGCTGAGCTCGCAGCACAGCCGTGACTTTGCCCTCCACCTCCTCCTCCCAGCTCCCTGTCTTTGCTGGGCACCCCCTGAAATAAAACCCCCTGGCCAAGCCAAGCCTGATTCTGCCCTTCTTGATGCTCCTACAGCTGTGGGACATCCCATCTCCTGCCACCAACCACCCTGCTGCTGGAGCTGTCAAAATGAGTGAAGCCACCGACACCAGCACAGGGCCACACGGGGGTAAAACGATGGACAAATGAGGACAAACTCCAGCCTTGCTTTACAGTTGGACTCAATGATCTTAAACATCTTTTCCAACTGAAGTGATTCTATAGTTCTAAATGATTCCATCATTCTAAATGATTCTATGGTACTTCTCAGCTCAGGCAAGACCTGCACTTGTAAAAACCAGCTGCTTAAGACCCTCAAGGAGATCATGGCTTCCACCTAAAAAATCCTTCTACCTTTTCCCTGATCTGGGACAAAATCTTGATCCCACTTATGCCAGGGCCAAACTGGAGCAAACATGCTGCTTTCAGTGCTGGCACTACAGCAGGCACCAGCCACAGATTTCAGTTTAAACAGTGGTGTAGGATTGATGCCTGGGCACTGCTTAGGGGGATAAGGGGAAGAAGGACACTTAGTGTCCCCTTACGCTGTGCTGCATCTCTGCACATGGTCATTTTAGACAGAAACCTGAGTTTCATCTCATAGCTCAGGATTTTTCTACAAGCCCCATAGCTCTTGTCACCTATTTGGCCAGAGCTGGCTCAGAAACAGGGAATCCTCTCCTGGGAATGGCCTCAGGGACATTTTTACCAGTGCCTAGTCAAAATGGCATGTGGTTGGGTCTAAGAGTCAACCCAAAAGCCCTAAAAACAAGGCTTGGTGCCTGCTCTACTTAATGCAAAACACAGTAATTTGCTACTTTGCCTAAAATTGCTACTGGTACATGTGGCATGTGCAAGGACACGTACCCAAGAACCTGAAAATAAAAAAAAGACCCATTTCCTTAAGTGACTGAACTTCATAGGAAAATTAAATAGGTCTTTCTGCCTCTGCTTGTGCCAGGACACTGCCCAGACATCACATGAAAGCACCTCCTTGGCTGGAGGTTTGGAGGGCTGGGTGCAAGGCTGAACCCACCATCGTGCTACTTGCCAGGCCAATTTGCACTCAGTGTAATCAGTTCTTCTGAAGCAACCAGCCCTTGCTAACATTTCCAAAGCAGGCTGGGTTTTGTTTCTTTCTTTATGCATTGCTTCTTGTATCCAGGTCAATTACAGATTTCTCTCCCAACCCTGATCTACACTTTGCCCACCCAATGTGGATGCTCATGTTTGAGCACTGGTTGGGTCCACGATGTAAATGCAACACGTGGCTCTGAGTGGGCACCCATCCTGAGCCAGCAGCTCCAGAGTGTCTGGGAAACACAGCAGTCGAGTAAAGCCCACACGTCTGTGTCAAGTAATTAATCCAAGGAACACACAACCCTGACATCCAGGGAAATCAAACACCCAGCTGCACGAGAAGAGCCAGGAGAACAAAGTGGTGCTTAGCAGATGCTGTAATGGAGAGCCAACCACCACCTGCTTGCAGTTCTGCAGGGAGCTGAATTTGTCCCCAGGGTCCCTGAGCTCCTTGTCTGATGCTCCTCAGACCCCTTGGGGACACCCTCCCTGCCACTCCTCTCTCTCTTCCAAAAAAGCCTCTCATTTTTTTTTTGTTGTCACATAGTTCATTTTCATGAGAGGGTAGTGCATGGTTGGGAAAGATTTTCCAGGCACCATCCTGTCCTACCTGCTCTTCTTCAGCTCCCACCCATGCACAGGCGCTCATCCCTTGCCTCCCATGGTCCATTTCCAGCTCCTGCATCCACAAAGCCCCATCCTCACCACTGGCTCCCTCCCAGAAATTCCCCCACCATCATGGATCCATCCCAGTTCAATTTGATTTCCAAGCATGGATTTTGTCATGCAGACCCATTGCACTGAAGTCCAAAGCAAGGAGCTACCATTTAGAGAATCATTTAGGTTGAAAAAGATGTTTAGGATCATTTATTCCAATCATTAACCCAGCACTGCCAGGTCACCACTAAACCCTGTCCCTCAGCACCACATCTACACAGACTTTAAACCCCTCCAGGGATCCTGGGGACTCCACCACTGCCCTGGGCAGCCTGGGGCAGGCTCTTTCACAGGAGAAGTTCTTCCTAATATCCAACCTAAACCTCCCTTGGTACAATTTGAGGACATTTCTTCTTGCCCTATTGCTTATTCCCTGGGAGAAGAGACCAACTTCACCTGGCTCCAACCTCCTGTCAGGGAGTTGGCGAGAGCCAGATCTCCCCTCAGCCNGCCCATTGCACTGAGGTCCAAAGCAAGGAGCTACCATTCAGAGAACCATTTAGGTTGAAAAAGACATTTAGGATCATTTATTCCAATCATTAACCCAGCACTGCCAGGTCACCACTAAACCCTGTCCCTCAGCACCACAATTTGAGGACATTTCTTCTTGCCCTATTGCTTATTCCCTGGGAGAAGAGACCAACTTCACCTGGCTCCAACCTCCTGTCAGGGAGTTGGCGAGAGCCAGATCTCCCCTCAGCCTCCTTTGCTCCAGGCTCAACAACCCCAGGTCCCTCACCCACCCCTCACCAGACTTATGCTCCAGACCCTTCCCCAGCTTTGTTGCCCTTCTCTGGACACGCTCCAGCCCCTCAATATCCTTCTGGGAGTGAGGGTGCCCTCAATCCCCTCACTCAGCTCATTGATAAACATATTAAACAGAACTAGCACCTACACTGAGCCTTGTTGAACACCACTTGTGACTGGCTACCTGGATTTAACCCCATTCACCACCACTCTTTGGGCCTGGCCATCCATCCAGTTTTTTTAGCCAGCAAAGAGTACGCCTGTCATTAATTCACCGCACGCCACTGCAGCCAACCAGCAGTTTGTTATCTCACCTGTGAGAAAGGTTAACCTTTCTCCTCAAATAAAACTTTCCACGATAATATTTCACCTCAACAGAGAGACTGTGGAGGGAAGCAAAGAGGAAAAAACTGTTTCTAGAGAAGCAAATTCTGCCTGGGTGCTGGAGAGGTCCCCATGACCCCAAACACAAAGTCAACCATTGCTCAAAATCTTCCCTTGTGGGGTTCAAAGGACAGGAGATAAGCAAGCTCAAATTATCGCCGGGCCTTAATGAAGTTTCGTTCAGCCTGAGCAGAACTGCTTACTCGTGCAAATTCACCGTAACCAGCTTATGCACAGTACCCAGCACCGGGGGCGGCGGGAGATCCGCGTCGCCTGGGGGAGATTAGGAGAGGGAACTCGGGTCCTTGTGTCAGCGCGAGCAGCTAAGGTGCTTCCATAATAAACCAGGATATTATCCCGATTAATTCCCAGATTGGCCCCGCATTAAGACAATGTAACAGGCCCTTATTGTCTGAGTGCATGTGACTGCTAATGATGGCCAACGTCCTCGAGCGCTGGGGACAACCTCCAGCTGAGCAGCCCTATGCATCCAGCCGGGGCGAGAGGCGGCATCGCCTCCACCAGCCAGTGCCTGGCCTTAATCAATACTTGCTTTGACTAGGGGGAAATGCTCATTTATCTGTCGTGTGCAGATAGTGATGAGGATGTCGAGGTGGCCGGAGGATGCTGGCAACCCCCGTGGTGCCGGCGGCAGCAGGAATTCTCATTTCTCATTCTCGCAGGGTTGCAAATGTTAGATGCAAAACCTCCGTGGCTTGTGCTGTCTGGGGAAGGCATCTGCAAGCCAGCGCTTGCCAGGGCGTGCAGGGACAGGACCATGTTTTGTACAAACCAGACAGACTCACAGGGTTTGCTTTAGAGAAACTTGGGCACCTGGTGCCAGTGACCCTCACCCAAGTCCCCTTCCAAGCACAGCTGCTGCTCTAGAGGCCTCTGGGGGAAAACCTGCATGAACCTGGTCAATCAGTTGGTGAGTCAGAGCCTCCCTGCAGTCATCTGCGTGGGACTGACCTCCCTGAAAGGAGGTTGTAGAGAAGGGTGGAGTTGGTCTCCTCTCACAAGTAACAAGTGATAGGACAAGAGGAAATGGCCTCAGATTGAATTAGGGGAGGTTTAGGTTGGACTTTAGGAAAAATCCCTTCACTGAAAGGCTTGTCAAGGGCTGGCCCAGGTTACCTAGGGAAGTGGTGGAGTTCCCATCTCTGGACATGTTTAAATGTAACATAGGTATGGTGCTTAAGGGACATGGTTTAGCAGTGAACTTGGTAGAGTGAGGTTAATGGTTGGACTTGATGATCTTGAAGGTCTTTTCCAACCTAAACAATTCCATGGTTATGTGACTTCATCCAACGTGGATTTCTGCCCAGTGCTGGCCCCCAAAGCATCGCCTGCCCTGGAAGAAACAGGTGCTGGCAGGACATAACTCACCTTATCCTGAGATAACAGTGCAAAATGCACCAGCGAATCCATCCAGGGTTCATCTTGCATTGGTGGGATGAGCTGAACACAGAGATTAAATTGCAGGTACCCGGAGGGACTCCTCCTCTGGCAGTTGGTGGCCACAGAGATGCCTACAGGGACAAAGGGAGTTACTCCAGCTGCAATGACACACAGTTTAGTGTCAGTTTTCAGTTACTGCAAGGAATATCCAGAGTGACCCAAATGCACACCATGTGTGTCTGCAGTCTTGCAAGCAGTGGCAGAGTTTGGCCTTGCTGATAAAGACCTGTAGGAAGAAGATGATGGAGGAGATGCCCAGGGCTCAGAGGATGAAGGGAAGAGTGAATAACATTGGTCTTGGAGCCCCACAGATCTCATCCTAAACTTTACATCTCCCCAGTTAGACCTGTCCCACCACCCATTTTTTATAGCACATTGCACCAGTCTCAAAGTGGCCCCAGGGTGTTCCTGGGGTACAGGGTGAGCCTGTTCGCCAGCGAAAGCTATGTTCCTACACAACAGATGAGCAACACTCGCTCTTGCATGGCAGAAGAGGTAGCTCAAGTGAATGTTTTGTAGCTTCAGGAAAGAGGGAAACCTTTGGAAAGGTGGTATTTTTCCATTTGTTATTTTCCTATTTAAGGAGACTGTTGCAGGGACACAAATAAGAGCTTCCTTTTCCTTATCAGCTGGGGGAAAAAAAAAAGCAAACAAAACAGATTGATGACCCCAGTTAACTCCTTCCCACAGCTGCCAGCAGCAGAGTGCTTCATGCATGTTAGCTGCATCCCCTCAAGGTCAGTGGGTTACAGCTCTTCCCAAGGATATAGGTTTCAAACCCCCCCTAAAATCCCCTGTTGCCACAGACTGACAGCTGAAGGGGAAAAGAGGGCTTGTTTTTAACTGAATCTGTTAAAACTGTTGGGTGCCATGGGTTCCAGGAGCAGCTTGGTGACCCTGATAACTCAAAACTGGCTCAGACTGAAGAGGTTCATAACCAGCAGGGAGAGCAGGGTGGGTAAGGAAAAGTCTTGTAAGAGAACGCTAGAGAAATGTTATTAATCACCCGAGTCTTCCCACCAATTTTCTTTCTTCTGTTTCACAACCCACCCAAAGTCCTCTCCTGTCCACTAAAGACCTTCAAACACCCTGAAAACTGCAGGGTTATAGTGCTGACTAGCTAAAGACATGAAGGACTAAGGGTGAAGGAGATACTTATTAGAGGCAGCATAGGACATTGATAAGACGGCCAGGGCTCAAACCAATACCTTTCTTCACTACAGCACTGATCCAGGCTGTCCAGGGGGTGGTGGGATCACCATCATTGGTGTTTTATGATTTTCAAGACCTTGAAATACTCCTTCTCCATTGCACTCACCTTTCCTCTGTGGAAATTCTTCAGTCACACAGTTTGTATCACTCCCACCAGCCCAGAACCACCAGTCCAGGATCACCAGCCAAGCAAAGTGCTGCCATGACCCAAGGAAGTTCTACAAGGAATTTCCTTCAGCCAGAAGTCTAGCAGACAGATCCAGCTGCAAGACATCCAGCTGTGGGTGTTAACCCTAGAAAATGGGAGTTAATTAACCTCCCACTGGCAAAAGCTTCCAATTGCATAGCAGCTGCCTGGCCAGAGGCTGGGCAGTTTGTGCATAGCTGCAAGGAGACTTCCCATGCTCAAGTCCTCCATGATGGACAGCCCAGTGCAGCAGAGGAGGCAGCTGTCACACAGCTGTAGACCCAGAGACAAGGGTCTGCCCCCTATTTCCAACCAAACCCTTATCTCCAGTCCCTAGTTTGAGTGAAACCCTGGAAGGTTTTGTAATCCTGAATGGCGTTGAACAATCCCCCTCCAGCCCCATACCTTGCTCTGAGGAGGGGTAAAAGACCCCTTCTGCCCCTTCTCACCCCAAAATACTGCTCTGGGAAGCACTCCTGCATGGCTGACATCAAACACTTTGCTCTTCCTTCCTCAGTGTTTTGGACTGGACCCCCAGAAAGGTTCAAGACCACCCAGGATGGAAGTGCTGGGTGAGACCAAAGGTCCCTGTGGGTGTAGA
Source organism: Chloroceryle aenea (assembly GCA_013399075.1). NCBI lineage: Eukaryota > Metazoa > Chordata > Aves > Coraciiformes > Cerylidae > Chloroceryle > Chloroceryle aenea. The sequence continues at coordinate 231,543 of VWZY01010816.1, forward strand.
CTCAATCTCTGCAGGTGCCCAAAAACTCAGCCCCAAAAGAAGAGCATGATAGCAGTGGGTGCCATAAAACCCCTGCTCCACACTCCCCTGTGCTTAAATTCTCCATCTGCCCCCACCCCAGAGCCAGGAGCTGCTCTCACTCTGCTCCCCAGCCAGGACATCCCAGCTGTAGGTTTTTACCAGTGAGATGCACTGAGTCCTCACCATCTCATGCTAAAAGGAAATACAACATCCCTGTCCCTTTGCCTTCTCATTTTCAGGTGTCAGCTTGAAAATCAAGCCACATTAACTTGTAGCCATGTCTGGCTGCTGTGACCTCCCTGGCTCATTCCCACCATCCCTTCCTAATTGCATCCCGATGCTTAGACTTGTTCAGGTCAGCCCCCGTGGTGACTTGTGGCTGTGATCATCTGCAGCTCTTAAATCCCAGCAGAGCTGCAAGGCTGGTCCCTACCCAGGGAGAGGAGAAGGGAGAATTTCCCAGAGTCACAGCCAACCTTGGGGTGGCATAATGAGGATTAGTAAGATGTTGGGGCTTATGAGCTGGGAACAGAGAAAGAAAGATGCTCCAGTGATGAAGTTGAGGGAGAAGCAAGATGTTGCTGGGTCAGCTGAAAACCAGAGGGTCTTGGAGCCACCAGTCACCAGCTACAGGCTCAGGTACTGGCTGACCCTGTGCCAAAAGCTCTGCCCCTCAACTACCCCTGAGTGGGACACCACTCTGGCAGATGCTGCTCACATCCCTTTGCACAGATTAGTTTTGAGATTCCTAAAGCAGGCAGAACTGTCATCCCTCATCTTCCTCAGTCCCACCAATCCTTCCCTTCCTTTCCCTTCCCTTCTCCCCCTCCCCAGGCACCCACCTCCAGCCCCAGCACAACATATGTTCAGTTATCTATTCCTCTGCAAATCCCACATGGATTTTGCATCCCGAAGCCACAAAATACCTCTGTTTAAAAACAAACAAACAAACAAACAAACAAACAAACAAACAAACCTCAGTGCTTATGTGCCAGGCAAGAACACGCCAAGTGCAGAGCGAGATGCTTTCTCCAGCATCATTCTCTTCCAGTGGCAGTGGCTGGGCCAGATGCTCCATTGAGGCTCCATCGCACCTTAAAGCTAAGGGAACTGCATGCCCCTCTGCACATGAAAACCAAAAAAAGCAGAAGCCAACAGAGGGTCCAGCACAGTGAGAAAAGGCAACACGGGGACTTGCAAGCAGTGAACATGCCGCTGGTCGCTGCTGCTGGGTTCAGGCTCACATCAGCTCCTCTGCCCTGGGTAGCAGCTCAGCAGCACCATCCCAACCCAACAGGAACCTGCTGCTCTAGATGAATCAGCCAGCTCAGATCCAACACGGAATAAATCAGCCAGCTCAGATCCAGCATGGAATAAATCAGCCAGCTCAGGTCCATCAGGCAGAATCCTTGGGGATGGTGAACCCATCGCGGTCCCACCAGCCCACCACTCACGACTGAGGACTCAGAAGGTTTACTCTCATCTGAAATGCCTGTTGCAAGGATGCTGTTTTGGCATTTTCTGCTTTAGGTTTTGGTTGTGTTTCTCACTGGTTGTCATTTTGGGGTTTTTGGCTTTGTTTTTGTTATTTTTTTTCTTATTTCCCTCTATAGCTTCCATTCAGAAAATAAAAGCAACAGCAGATCTTTTTAGGAACAGAGAACAAAAGAGCTGTAAAATTAGGCAACTGCATTTGAAAAGCCACTGTCTGTGCTGTCTGGGCGTTCAGCAGTGCCCCTGCTTCCCTTTTGAAGTGTTCTTGTAAAGCCCTGTTGTTCCTCACTCGAACACACAAAACAGCCGCAGTTGGGCCCCTGGTGAAGTGTTCCTATCTTTGCTTCCATGCCACCACTTTGCTGCTAATGTTTTATTGCTTTTAAAGCACTTCACAGCCTCCCTTTCCCTCTGTCATCGTGTGCCATGTGCCACCCCTCAACCTTTTCATGAACCAAGGCATTTTACATCTTCCAGAGGTGGATGTGTGGTCTTCAGCAAACCCACCGTCCAGCCCTTGGTCCTCCCCGCCTGGCAGGCGGAGCCTTCACGGGAGCTTGGCATGAAGCAAAACCACTCAGCCCATCACAGGAGCTGGGATTTAATAGATTAGAGACCAAAAAGCAGCTCCTGGGGAAATAATGTCTCCGATTTCCATCATCTCTTTGGTTTAACTCAGCTCTTCTGCTCTAAGCATCCAGCAACAACAGAGCAAGCCCTGGTCTCACTCTCCCCACCACTCTGGAGGTGGCAGGGTGGCTCCATCCTGAATTTATTTCCTATCTATTTTCAGAGGTTTTCCAAAGGTGAGGAAATTATTTTTTCTCCCAAGTGAAAGACTGGGAGAATTTTACCCCGGGAAACCTTGCGACAAAAATTAATTCTCCAACCCCTTCTACCACTGTGACATAATTCACGTTCTATCCTACAGCCGGTGGAGATGGAATCATGTCACTGCCTGGATGGCAGCAAAGGTGCCCACTGCACTATTGACCTGTCAGAGTTGCTCCCCAGCATCACTTGCCTTGGCCAAGAAGGGAGGGGAATATCTTACTCAGACTTTGAAGGTGCACAAGGCACTTTGAAGGCTGTTTCTTTCCACAGCAGAAGTCCTGCCAGCCAGGCCCCAGCTATTTTAAAACCCCATCAAAGGCCAACGTTTCCAAAGAGACATGTGGCAGGCACAGAAACTGCAAATGGGGTTGTTGCCACCTGCTCCTTGCACGATGCACAGCGGATTAATGCAGGACAAGGGGGCACCTCCACCGCAGCCGCCTGCTGCCCACCTGCTCGACACACTGCTGGGAGACCATCGGCTGCATCAGCGCGGCACCAGCAACCCCTCCAGACCACGGCAGCTGGGGAAGAGTGCTACACTCAGNTTTGAAGGTGCACAAGGCACTTTGAAGGCCACTTCTTTCCACAGCAGAAGTCCTGCCAGCCAGGCCCCAGCTATTTTAAAACCCCATCAAAGGCCAACATTTCCAAAGAGACATGTGGCAGGCACAGAAACTGCAAATGGGGTTGTTGCCACCTGCTCCCTGCACGATGCACAGTGGATTAATGCAGGACAAGGGGGCACCTCCACCGCAGCCGCCTGCTGCCCACCTGCTCGACACACTGCTGGGAGACCATCGGCTGCATCAGCGCGGCACCAGCAACCCCTCCAGACCACGGCAGCTGGGGAAGAGTGCTACACTCAGGCATGTTGGGTCCTGCCGGGATCAACCTACGGATGGTCCTTCCATGGGATGAAAAGTGAATGTCCCCTTTTCTGGGCAATAAGAACTCGTGAGCAAAGAAAAAGAAAAAAAAAACAAAAAACCCCAAAACAATCAAATAAAACACAACAAATAAACAAACAAAAAAACCCCACAATCCAAATGAGATAATTATAGAATCATAGAGTCATTTAGTTGAAAGACAACTTTAAGATCCTTGAGTCCAACTGAATTGAATCCCCTGGTGCCAAGTCCACCACNCAGGACTTAACACTGTTACATGTCAATGGTAATGCTCTTGTTGATATCAGAGCAGCTGGCATTGCCATCACAGGACTGGTTCTTCCAGGCATCGAGTAGCACAGTCAGCACCTAACTGTACGCCACTAAACCTCACAATTAAGCAAAGGATTAGACTATTTTTTAATCCCCTCATTTATGCCTGCTGCATGCCCAAACATGGTGAGGGGTTGGCTGTTTCCAAGGAAGGAAAGAAAGTCCCTGATCTAGCAGTTGTCCTTCCTCATGGCAGGGAGGGTTGGAACTGGATGATATTTAAGGTTCCTTCCAACCCAAACCATTCTATGATTACACGGGCACTCCAGTAGACACTGGCTCCAAGCAAGACTCAGCCTCCCCACCCCTGCAAACCATCCATCCCTTAGTCCCTGGGGCCACTGCCCAGAGTTTTCAGGCTGGCCAAAGTCCATCACCCACTTCTCTCTTCCACCTCCTCAAAGAGAAGAAAGAGCTAAGGGTGACTTGTGTCCCCGGGACCACACCAGTCACGTGCAGGGCAGAAAAATGCAAAGCACAGTAATTATCTGTTGCAGAGCCCTGTTAATGATTAAGTTTGGGAGCCGCTAACAATCAAGCCTATTGAAAAGACTACAAGGGTTTCAAAGTGTTTCCTCTGAACCCATGTGACAGCAAATTGCTCGGAGTAGACGGCTCTTAATTCAAATGCTCGTTGTCATGGGGACGGGATAACACCCCTCCTATTCAAGGATGCCACACAAGAAGCCTACTATTTGCTACAATAGGCTTTTTAGTTCAAGCCACACTTTATAAATAACCCAAAAAAAAATAATCTAGAGATTAATATCAGTGCTGGCCTTTCCTAATTCAATAGAGCCAAATGGCCAGTACCGGGGCCAGAGGAAGAGCTGTGAGCACAAGGATGGACAGATGGACGCTGTGGCCCGTGCTCTCCTGGTGTTGATAGGGCTCAGCCACGTGCACATGGGCGGGAGTTGCCTTCTAATCCCAAAAATGTCACTGGCAAAGTCACCTCCTCCTCGTGCTGGAGTCGAAAAGCAGCCTGGATGCTGCCAGGCACTGGCAGATGTCAACTCCTACAGATCGCAAGGAGGAAAGAAGCCCAGCCCCAGGATCAGCCAGGAAACCCCATTGTCACCAGGGACCCTGGATTTGGAGCAACCTCCCATAAGGACGATTGTATCAGCACAGCCCATTTCACCCGTGGAAGTAGAACAGGTCTAGCTGGTAAAACCTCCCCAGCATTGTGGACAGTAGAAGAGGTCTGAAGGTAGAAGTAGGCAGCTCCACAGTGCAAGAGGAAGAGAACTGGCTGTTCCCAGCATCACCCATCTCGATGCACCAAAGCAGACACCTGCCCCAGATGTGCTCCAGCCTCTCTGCAGGCACTTCATTTGCCTCAACCCTCTATGCACACCATGATGAGACCTGCTACCCCCAACTTCTGCTGATTCCCCTCGATCCCACCTCACCCCATCCCCTGGTCCCACAAAGCAGAAGATTCATTGGCTTCTGCTACCATCCACCACAGGCAGATCCCCAGGAAATCCCAGCAGCAGCCACAGCAGGAGGAGACACGTAGCACTGCCTGAAACAAGGGTCCTATGAGTAAAGGTGAGAGGCACCAGCTTTTGTCTTGGGGAAGCTTAGGGATAAGCTGAATGAGAGAGGTCATCACTGAAAGTAGAAATACTTTCTTCACATGGAACTGGGGCTTCACCAAAGAAATTCCTGAGAAAATCAAAGAAAAACCATCATACAAAAGCATCTCTTACAGTGTCCCAAGCAAGGCAGCACCTGGGCTCGCTGCACTTGTGTGACTCACATTTCTACCAAGCCACTTTGCAGCCCCAGTCCCTCCGTGGAGCCCACCATACCTCTCCATCTGCCCCTTCTGTTTCACACAGGTGATATCTCTGCCATGGGTCACAGCCAGGCACCAACCACAAAGTGCTAATGAATTCCAGGACGGGGCCAAGGAAAACCACGGCTGGATGACATTTGAAGGAAAGGGAATGTTCCTCCTTATTGCTGCCATGTAGAGGAGGACAGACACCCACCTCATGTCCCTTCCCTGAGTCCAGACCAGACTATTGCACCACCTGAAATTGCCAGCAACCTCCTTTTCTAGCCCCTGCCCTCTTCCACGCTCCCATAGCCTCTAAGACACTTCTCCCCCCAAACCCTTGTGTGACAACCCCTTGTTCTAAAGGCATGAAGTAACGGGGTCAGCTTCTCCCAGCATGAAACCTCACTGGACCAGCTGGGGTAACACCCATCCCATTGCATCTCTTCCCCCACACGTGCCTTTGGAGGGCTTTCCAATAGCTTAGGCTTTGCTGCTTCACCCAACACCCAGTCACTGGGACAACTGATTGAAGCAGCCCACGTAAGCCCTGAGAAGATGCTAAATCTGATTTCTCAGCATCTGCTACTGACAAACTGCTTCAAACTCCCGGGACTCAGACCAGTGTCTGACCCCAGCTCTTACCCAAGAAAAGAGCAGCACCTACTCACCCAAATCAAACCCTGTCACGGGGGGGGATTGTGAAGCTGAAGCCTTTGGGCAAGGTCTGCTCATTTGCTTAGAGCTGCCAAATTTGGGGCTAAAATTAACAGTGGCATCAGCAGCTGCTGCATGAGCTGCTCGCTCGCCTTCTGCTCACAGGGGCCGGGGAAACATTTGTACTAAATATTAAATCAGTTCCCAGGAGCTGCTAAAACACGCTAGGAATTTCTGGAACAAATCTGGTGGGCTTTAAGAGCTTCGTTTGCACCTGGGGTTGCAAGCACAGGACTGATGGCTGCGTAGGAGTTAATGCTGGATCCTCAGAAGGGCTTGTGTTCACTGGAGCTTCTTGCCTTGGGACACCAAAGTTAGAGGGAACTGGATAAGCTCATGGATAGTTACTAAGCTCATGGAAACCACATGTGGTTCAGGACACCCCGTGCCACAGATCACCAGCAGCTGGGAGAGCATCGTGATGACCCTGCCTGGCCCCTGTCCTGTGCTGGCAGCTGTTGGAGATGGGACAAAGGGTTTGGAGTGCTTTGGTTCTCATCCTGCCTGAAAAGTCTATTGGTTTTTTTTTTCTTTTTTCTCCTTATATGAAGAACAAAGACATAAATCTGGCTGGGAGTCATGCAATGGCACTGGAGGGCCATGGTACCCCCACCGATCCCAACCCACTCTTACTGAAGGCATCTCTGAAGGCACCTGGGGCTTTGCTCTGCGGGAGACAACAGGCTAGGACAGCTTTATTGTTTCCCCTGATGAGGAAGGAGGAGAACCACCACCTTCTTGTGTGGGAGCAGCACTGAATGGGAGAAGCGACCTGCTAGACGGATGACTCATTTCCATCGCCACCTCCTCCTCCAGTGCTAAGAGTCCTCAGAAAAGAACAGGAGGCAATCCTTCCCCTTCAGGCTCCCTCTTTGCCTTCGAGAGGAGTTATAAAAAAAGAAGAAAAAAAGACATGCAGCCAAAAGCCCATCCCTGCAGCCACAAAGGATGGGATTCAGCAGTGATGGAGCAAAACCTCCCAGAGCATCACCCGAAGCCCATCAGCATCACCCTTGGGTGAGACTCAGACCATATCAGCAGCCACTCATAATCCTGATTTCCTAGCCCAGGGTTTCCCCCACAGCAGCATCCCAAACCAAGAGGATGGGGGGCACAACCCTACTCATGACTGGGGGCATGCCCCAGCCTCCCAAAACAAGCTCCATGGAGACATGTCCTGTAGCAGCCCCAAGTGATGGGGGCCATGATGCATCTCCAGCTGCTGCAGGTAGGCTGTCGATGAAGAAAAACTCTATTCTTGTTTCCAAAACAACTGGAAAAGGCAAGAGGGAGCATTGTGCATCTCCCACAGGCTCTACTGCTCGCTCCCACCCTTGGAGAGCTCCAAGGGACAGCTCACGCCCCTCCAAAATTCTCTCCCAGGCTGCTGCAGATCAGCCAGACTGATGCTTGTCTCATCTTGCAACTCTAAACCACTGTGAGTAGACCTGACCACGCAGAAGGCTCCTGCAAAGCCAAACCTGCCTTCACCATTTGCTCCCGTGTCTGGTAACTGAGCAACTTAAAGCCAGGTAGGAAGAGATGTGAATCACACAAACCCACTTAAAAGTGGCAGGACCCACACCACTGGCCCTACCAGTGCTGTGTGCAACAGGTAGATATTTCAGAAAGTTAATTATGCTGTGTGATGAAGTGTCTGGGAGACAGAGGTAGGAAGCTGCACAATTGGGGTGCTATGTTTTTAACCAACTGCAGCACGGGATCCATCAAGAACCACCATGGAAGGGAAAACCAGGCAGATGGAGTCAGGAATGTTTTTTTCTGTCAAGCACTAACCTGTTTTAAAAGTCTTCCTACCTCCAGGATACCTCATTCTGCCCAGTCAGCAGCAACAAGAAAAGACTCCAAGGTTTCACACCAAGAGTTGGGTTTTTTGTGGGAGAAAAATGATGAAAGTAATAAAATAAAATAAATGAGTGGAAAACATTGAATAAAATCAGGATGCAGCAGTGGAAAGGCTGTGTGGTTGTTGGTCTGTATAAGCTTAGCTCTGCTCGCAGTGTACACAGAGCAGTTATTATGCAGCTGGTGAGCAAATGGTAACAGAATATTTTAATCAGATTTTAACAAAATTAAACTCCATGCAACCCGAGTGGGAGAGCAAGGTAAACACCAGAAAGGGTTTAAGGGGCCTTTGCATCCCACTGACTGCAGGAGTTCTGTGTGAACAAGCAGCACTCAGTCTGCTCTGGCCAAGACAGCAAAATGTTGTGGCTCCATGGCATGGACTGGTTTGGGTTGGACCTTTAAAGGTCACCTGGACCCAGCCCCTGCACTGAGCAGGGACACCTGCAACTAGAGCAGGGTGCTCAGAGCCCTCCAGCCTGTACTGATTCTGCCAACTGCTCCAATCCCTGCGTGAGACCTTTTGCTTGGCCTTGTCAGACCTCATGAGGTTTGCACAGGCCCACCTCTCAAGCTTGCCCAGGTCCCTCTGGATGACATTGTGTCCCTCGGGCATGTCAACCACACCACTCAGCTTGGTGTCATCTGAAAGCTTACTGGTGCTGCAGTTGGTCCCATGATGTCATGGCTGATGCTGTTGTACAGCACTGGTCCCAGTACAGACCCCTAAGGGACACCCCTTGTCACTGATCTCCATCTGGACATCAAGCTATTGACTACTACCCTCTGGTAGGCAACCATCCAACCAATTCCTCATCCACCAGACAGTCCACCCATCAAATCTTTCTGTCTCCAGTTTAGAGAGAAGGATGTTGTGGGTGCCACGTCCTCACTGCTGCATCCATCCTGGCCCAGAGTGACACCCTTCTACCAAGGACAAGTTTTCTCCAGAAGCTCCTCCTCACCACCCCACTCCTGAACCCAACCTGCTCTGCCCCGACCTCTCAATCCCCCTTTCTCCCATTATTATTCCATCCTAACGAAGGCGCTGGATGATTCTGGATGGGGCAAGCGGAGGAGGAAACTCCTATTTCCAGAGGGACTGATTAATTAAAGGGATTTCTATTATCAGGTTATCGCTCCCCATTTCTCCTAATTGAGGTGGTGCACCTCCATCCTCTCAACTTCAAGGGTGACAATAATTAGCACAGCCAGTCTTTATTGCTCTCATCATCTCTCCCCTTCAGGAAGTACGAGATCTGACGCACCGGCGAGGAAAATGAGAAGGGGCTTTGCAAGGCGCACGCTCGCAGACTTCGCCAGCCGCCCTGAGACCTTGTAATGAGGGGATTAGTGCAGAATACATTTGTGGCCCTTGAAAAGAGAATATTTATTAAAAATACATCAATATCTCGCTGCCGGGGTGCACGTGTGGCTTATTAACAAGAGACACTCCCCTCCTGAGCTGCCCTTTGTCAGCAGGGAAGGGAGCTGGGGAGATAAACAGCAGCTCCCGTAGCGAAGAGCAGCCCTCGTGTCAATGCCAGCGGCTGTTACAGCAGCCAGGAGAGATGGGAGAAAGCAAAGGCTGATCCCAGAATGGGAGTTTTGGTAGTAAAAGGTGAGTCTGTAACACGGATCTTAAGCAAAAGGTAAGAAAAAAAATCCGTGCTTGGATTTAACCACCCTTGGGCAACTTAACGGGCAATTAGGAACTAGTGCCCCTAGCATTATGGGTTAAATACGGATATATAGGATGAACAGGGTGTGTATACAGGTATGTGATGTGTATCAGAGAATCATGGAATGGTTTGGGTTGGAAAGGACCTTTCAAGCTCATCCAGTGCAACCCCCTTGCACTGAGCAGGGCCATCTGCAGCCAGAGCAGGGTGCTCAGAACCCCGGCCACCTCCCCTGCAATGGGGACAGGGATG
>VWZY01010816.1:257147-312107 GCA_013399075.1 Chloroceryle aenea
CTGGGAGTGAGGGGCTTAAAACTGAATCCAGGATTTGGGGGGTGGCCTCCCCAGTGCTGAGTCCAGGGGGACAATCCCTGCCCTAGTCCTGTTGGTCACACCAGTGCTGATCCAATCCAGGATACTGGTGGACTTCTTGGCCACCTGGGCACACTTTGGCTCATTTTCAGCCAGCTGTGGACCAACCCCCCAGGTCCTTTTCTACTGTACAGTTTCCAACCACTCTGTCCCAAGCCTGAAGGGCTGCAGAGGGATCTTCCCACTTTTGCTTAAACCAAACCAACCACCCCTGAGTTTAGATCTTATATCCAGAATCTCTCCCATCCTTCCTTGCAAATTTGAGCCACGGGAAAGAAGTTGCAATCCAGACATGAGCAGAACTCCCAATGCATCCTTGGGACACAGCTCCAGGACAAGCCCTTGACAAGCTGCAGGACAGGATGTGTCATCAAGCCTAAATCTGCCATCAGCAGCACACAGCCTGTTCCTTTGCTGGACCCTGCTTCCCAAAGCTCATACTTTGCATGGGCTCAACAAAGAATCACTCACCGACTCTGTGCAAACATCGCTGTTTTCGATAACATTGGCGTCCCCAGCAACTTTCCCAATCTCTCTCTCCAGAGATGCCAAAGACTCCTGGGCCTGTACAGGAAGAAAAATTAAAAACAAAAAGAAAACCCCCCCACAAACTAGTTAAAAAACCCCAAAACCCAAACCAAACAGGGGAAGCACAATTAGCAAAGGTTGAGAAGCAAAGCCCCATTTCTCCAAGAGAGCAGCACAGGAAATAACTGCTCAGAGGAAATCTTTATGCCACGTTTGCCCATGAGACCAAAACATTTGCTGAGATTGACGTGTCTCCCTACAATCAGCATGTTGCATGTCAGCCTGCCTGTGTTTAAGAGCAATTCTACAGGGAAGCTTTAATAGTTTCATGTCAAGTTATTAGATAGAAATAGTGCAGCAACATGTTTGGGGTTGGGTTTTTTTGTGCTAGAGTAGCAATGCAGGCAGGTCTCCAGAATCATAGCTCTGGGTTTATACAGAGGATACCATGAACCATGGACATCGGCACAGCTCACGTCATTTGTCACCATCCAGCACAATTGTCCTGAGGAAAATGTTTTAAAACACCTCAGAGCAGCAAAAGTTTACCTTCCCTGGCAGTGCTTTTGTGGTCATCCGTCCCTTTTCCGGGACAGGACTTGCTCCACTAACAGCTCTCCCCACTCCAGCCCTGCAAGTACTCAGCCCTACTTCCTTCCTCTGCATCTACCAGGGAAGGAACAAGATGTTATCCAGTCTGGAGGCAGAGCTCAGCTACTCTGCAGGCTATTCTTGTCTCCATTTATCAATTCTCCCGCGAGAGATTGGTTTCTGGGGTGACAGACAGCACGGAGACCTCTCACGCTGAAAGATTTCCCCCTCCAATCCATCTTGCAGGAGCAGCCATGGAGGAAGAGCAGAGGGAACCCACCCGCGTGTCTCCTCAAGCTCCTGCTGAGCTACCTTTAAAGATTTGCGGTCTCCTGGGTTAGAGGTGATTTGTAACCATGTGCAAAGGGGCAGATGGCTTCTAAACCACTCATAAGCCACTGCCACTTGAGACTGGATTTAAAAGCTTCAGGTCGTGGCGTGGGTGTAGGGCTGTGGGACAGGCTTTTTGGCAGACTGGATTTCTTTAAATAAAGAATTATTTGTCAGCCCCAAATCACCACTTGTTCCCAATGGCCTAAAATTCTCATGGACAAGAGAGTGTTTCAGTTGCATTTTTATCATTCCAACAGACACGCAGGTATCTTGCACGAGCTCTTGCACCCACAGTCCCAGCACTGGGGGAACCAGCACCCCCCCAGGCAGGCAGTCTCCTTGAGCTGCTCCAGTAACCACATTTTCTAGTGCTGCAAAGCTACAGATCTTGAGGGGTTTTTGATAGCATTTATATCTGCAGCTGCTAAGGGTGTCTGCTTACCTTGGGCAGGTCACCAGCTACCTTCTGTCTCTCCTTCTGATCAACTTTGAGTTTTGATAGTGTTTCACTTAGCTGCGTTTTCAGCTGCAAAATAGTAACAAAGAAAAATCAGCTTCCCTCACACACAGAGATTTCATCTGTCCGTCCCATGGATTAACCCAGCACACACTGACTGCAACGGGAGTAAGATTACTGACAATTATTGGACACACTGGATTAGTCAACATGTATGATGAGGTTTACAAGGACAGTCAAGGAAGAGAGACTCCATCTGCGAAGATAAACGTAAAGAACAGAAACTACAGAAGAAAAGACATGGTTGGCATCAGCTTACAAGTGGTTTCACCTTTTCAGCGACACCGCCAGTAGGAATTATCAGCAATACTGCCAGGACAGAGGCTTCTCCAGCACTCTTATCCCCAAGTCAGCCCAGGCTTCAACTGAATTCACAGCAAATACGCAAAGAGGTAGATTGTCACCTTCCTAATTCAGGCTGAACAGTCACTTTACTGCTGAATAAACTGAAAAGCTCCACATACCATCTTAATAAAGTACCACTTACTACAACTATGTTGATTTAACCAGTCTGTTAATCAAGGCATGAATCACTGACAGGGATATATTAAGTTGTCAATTGTGTTTCAATTAACCCCCCCCACACACACACACACAAAAGTGAAACTATTTCAGTCAAGGGGGATGAATACTTTGTACTGGCTGCCCTTAAACTACAGCCTTCCAAAGGATATAAACTTTCTTTCTTTTTTTTCCCCCAAGAATATTTTGATTGCTCTTCAACCAGCCACAGCACTTAAGGCTCGAGCATCAAATAGAAGCGTTAACAAGAAGCTCGAGTGCTGACTTTGTTGGATTTGTGCCTCTGAAGTGCACTGTGCTAGTGTTCACCATTCCTGCTGTCAATCTTCCGAGCAAGCAGCAGGGGATTAGAGAAGTGAACAATAAGGCCACTCAGAACCCTGAATCCTCACTGATTTCAAGCCTACGCGTTGTATTCGTCTCAGCCTCGGATGGTTTCCCACCTTTGGAGCACCTGGACTGGTGGATGCTGGTTTTTGACGTTTTGAAGCAGCACTGTTGAGCTCCTCTGCAGGTTCAGCTTCTCTCCTTGTTCATCTAAGAAATTATCAGGAACTGCGTTTTGAAATCCCATCATTTCTACTCCTCAGCCTCCTGCCTAGTGCAAAACAAGACTGCTGGCCACTGGATAGCATTCCTGAGCCATTTGCATGAAGGTTGTTGTTTACCACCTCCTCACATTCCTACCACGGTGCACAGCATCCTGAGATTGCAGAGTCAAGCTGTCCTTGCAGGGAGCTCAGCTTTTTAAGCTTTTGTTGTTACAGACATAATAGATTGTTGCCTCATATTCAAGAGGCTGGCGTTTACTGATTAACTCTAGGATATGCATTCAATTCCCATTTCCCTTGCTTTCAAACTGAGAGGCTTTGGTTGCTGAGGCAGGATGCTAATCAATGCCGTACTAAACTTGCCAAGCATACTATTAACTTAAGCAGATTGTTATTGTGGTGGCTTTTTAAAAATCAACTATTTTAACCCAGTGACAGTAGTGGCAGTACCCTGGTGAGATCAGCAGCTCAGCCTGCAGGGACGTGCTGTCCCATCAGCTACTCCAAAACCCAACGAAGGCATGGTGACAGTGACAACCTTCCTCGATCCTGAGACACCTGACTGCTCCTGCAGCCTCCAAAAACACATCGCTGAAAGAAGTGAGAGGGCTCAAACTGAAAAATCATGCACCTCCAGGTCTACAGGTCAATCCAGCTCCTTCTTGAGAAAACCTGGGATAGGAGCATTCTTGGCTGGAGCGCGTTTCTAGCCGAACACAGGGAACGCAGTGCAAGCAGCAAGCCAGAGCAGCTACTCAGCCACATCAGGATGCCAGCTGATGAACGGCTGGATACTCGTAAATTAGTCTAACATTGGTCTGGGCCAATTTCTGCAGATGCAGAGGAGGATGGAAGAGGCTCTGCGCAGTCAAAGCACAGACACCACAGTTGCATCCTCAAAAGCTTTGCAAAAAAGCCAACCAGAGGATAACCCTCAAGTTAAATTGATGAGAGCACGACTTCTGTTGCCCCAGGGATGTGGTATCTGCTGTTGCGTTTGTCGACACCGTAACACACTGATTCTCAAGAAGTTCCAGGAATAAGTGTCTTACAGACTTTGGAAAAAAGTCTTAAGAACCAGACATGCTATTGTTAGGAGCAGAGAAAGAGACAAATTGTAAAAGTCGGACTACATAAATGATTGCAATGGACAAAAATATCAAGCTGAAGAGGTTAGCAGAACAGACAGGATTTGAAATAAGTCTCCGCTTCATAAGTATGCTGGGAGCCTAGTTTGTGCCCAGCAGAGAACAAGCTTCTTACCAAATTTAACTCTTCATTCTGTCTTACTGCTTCAGAATATGAATCATCAAGCTTTTTCTGCAATTCAGTCAACAGATCTTTGAGCTGAAATGAAGTTTAGAGTTTTAGGATTTGTCTCCTTAGGATGCCCACTTTTCTTCTGCTCAATTATTAGTGTGTTGCTCTAGCCTAAGGTCACAAGCATACAAACTCCTCGGCCACAAGGGCTAAAGCATTAGATTAGTTTGCCAGCCAGCTGGTAACCACAAGAAAAAGAACAGTTTGGTCAATTATGTTTACCTCTCTGACTTCTGAAACATAAGTAGATCGTTCTATTTCTGCCTTTTCTAGTTCACTTTCCAAATGTTCTCTCTCTTTTTTAAGCTAGAAACAGAAAAACAGAGTTAAAACAGATGCTTTCAATGCTTTCTTGCAGTATCATTTTCTTGATTTATAATTAGCTATACATTTCTATCAAATATTCCATGACATTTAGAGAGCATTTCAAATCCAGTGATTGCACAGCACAGATTTAAACTGTTACACTTCAAAAAGATAAAAAGAATCAAGCCCAAGCTTGTCACCAAGCAGTAAACTGCTCAGCCTAACAAGGAAAGAGCCCCAGTGGGTGAGCACAGAAGTAGAAAACGGGACAATTTCCAGTACCCAGCTTCTCTGCTTCTTAGAAACACTGGCCAGAAGATCCAGTTGAAACTGCAGCATGGGCTGCACTACTTGCAGCAGAGAAGTCCTAGGAAGTTCAGACTTGGAGCACAGGCCTAAATCACATCTAAGCAACAAAAAAGCTTCAAAGACAAAAAAAAAAACAAAACACCTGCACGTACAGTTTCAACTTCTTTGATTTCTTCCTTTAATCTTGCTACCTCGTGCTCCAAAGAAACGACTGAAGAGCGCATCTGCAGGTTGGAAGAAAAGAAAGACACCATTCAGTTGGGTTGGTCCAGAACAAAGTCTTCATGTGCACATCAGTTTGCTGCTAGATGAGCTTTAAAGGTCCCTTCCAACCCAAAACATTCTACAGTTCTACAATTTAAAAATATTAAGGATGAAAGCTCAGTGAGTGAATAATAAGATGCTGACTTCAATTCTGCCATAAACTGAGTCTCCATTGGGACACCTTTCCCACCTCCTCCCAGGGCATTCTGTGACATATTCAGAGCCTAGACACCAGGAAGATCTGGAATGTAAGGACTAAGCCAGTCGTCCATTAGCCATGGGAAGGGCCATATCCTTCCTAGACAAGGACGGCTGTCTCCACCCATGTGGGAGATGTAGCCAAACCCAGCATCTTTTGCCTTATTATGGGCTGTGGAAGTGCAGCAGATGGTAGCACATCTATAGTTTAAGATATGACAGCCTTTTATAAGCCCCTTTATAAACTGTCTGTTTGCTCCTGACTCATCCTCTGGCACTCACGTTGATTAAGCAGCAGTACTTCAGAAATAATTTCTTTTATAAAGAAATAAAAAAGAGCAGTTTGACCTACTTTAATTCCAGATTAGGAAAAAAAAAAGTAAAAGGCTTTTTTGTTCTTACCACTTTTGCCAGCAACAGAGCCTTCCCAGAAAGGAAAGCTTTGCAGGCAATTTCTAGTGTAATTAGTTGACCACAATGGATTAAGCAGTACCTTAACAGCTTCCAAAAAATTGTTAATTATATGATCCTTAAATTTCAGCACAAACAGTCTGTATCTGTTGACAAACAGTTTGCAAAAGAGGTGCTTAACAGAAGTACAGTCCGAGTTGCCAGGATCTGAAAAAAGATATATTCCTGGGTACATTCATGGGATTCATCTACATTCCTGAACCTTTGTCTCCCTATCCCATCTGCATTAATATTACTATGTGCTATTTGGCTGCCTCCTGCATCACCTGCAAAGGACTGTGACACAGGCTCATCATAATGGTCAAAGACCTTATTCTCCTGCTGTTCATTTGTTCTTGCACCTCTGAAGATGGCAACAGGAAGAGCCACACAAGTCTAAAGGTACCAACAATTTCTCCACTGTTTAGGTTTTTTAAATGGAAAGATGTTCCTCGTGAAAAGAAGTTGCTCTTAGCAGGAAGCTAAGACTCAGAGCACCAAACCCACTATTATTGTAAGGAGGGCCCGTTCCTATTATACCAGTTGCAGACTTCACCTTTTTCATCCAGTGGTCACACACACATCAAACCAGGCAGCCTGGCCTGTTCCACACCTGCCTTCACAGCACCCAAACACCCTCTGTGACTTCAAGCAGAAGCTGCCTGGCTGCCACAAGAAGCAGGTCTTTAGAAATACCTGTTTAAGTTCCTTCTGTGATTCTTCAACTTTTATCTTCCATTTGCTTTCTTCCTCTTCCACGCTCCTCTGTAGCCTTTGTAAAATCCCCTCCTAAGAAGAGAGCCAGGTTTGAAAGCTTACAGGAGAAGAAAGGCAGCTCACATCACAGGGCCCAGGGACGGGGCAGCGCTCTTACCGTCTCCGCCAGCACCGATTTGTATTTCTCACACTCCAGCTGCAGCAGTATGTGCATTTCCTCTGCCTCCTTCAACTTCTGCTCCATAGCCTGGAAAGGAGAAAAGGGACCAGAAGAGTCACATCTCAGCTAATGGATTGGAGTTCTATTATTTATTTCAACAAGCAAGCCAGGATCATTGACATGGGCAGGTCTGTCTGTCCAACCCCTGTGAAGACAACAGCAAGTGCAACATTTACCTGCAGTTCTCAATAGTCAATCATAAACTTTATAGGAGTTACTGTACTAATTCTGAGTGGCCTAAAAAACCATAATTACATAAAAGATTAATTCTGGAGTTATTCAGCCTAGAGAAGGCTAGGGGGAGACCTCACTCTCAACAGCTCTCTGACTGGAGGTTGGAGTCAGGTGGGGGTCAGGCTCTTCTCCCAAAAAAAGAAGTGATAGGACAAGAGGAAACGGCCTCAGGTTGAACCAGGAGAGATTTGGGCTGGACATTAAGAAAAATTTCTTCCCCATGACAGTTGTCCCGGGCTGTCCCAGGCTGCCCAGGGCAGGGGTGGAGTCCCCGTGACCCCTGGAGGGGTTTCCAAGCTCCCCGTGGAGCTGTGGTGCTGAGGGCCAGGGGTCAGTGGTGCCCTGGCAGTTCTGTGCTTATGGTTGGACTCCATGATCTCGAAGGTGTCTTCCAAGGAAAATGATTCTATGGTTTTATGAAAAAGGGAATGGGTATTTTGAATTTCATGAGTATTTTCACAGCTCCACAAGGTGCTTTTCAAAGATGCAAATACATTTCCAATTTCCAAGACACAAATATCCATAAGCCAGTTCTCCTGTTGCCTGTTCACCTGTGAACTTCACAACCCAGAGCACAATTTGCAAGATTTATACCAGAAAACATCCTATGCCACACGCAAGGAAACCTACCTTGACATCTTCAGATCCTGAAGCCTCTCTCAAGTATTCTTTAGCCATCTTCTCAAACCCGCATATCCATTCGCTGTGGCTCTGTTGGGAAACACATTCGGTTAAAGCTGAGAATAACCAGAATAAATCTATCTTCAGGACATTTGTGCCCCAGCTGCAGGCTTACAGAGCAGTGTTTCAAGCCCCTGACTGCCCGGAGCTAACACACAGCCTGACACAAGTTGTTGAGCCAGTACAGCACACAGCTCAGCTGAGCTGACAGCCAGCAGGCAGCAATCCAGGAGCATGAGGTCATGAGATGCACACAGTTCACAGGGGCTTCAAGTACTGAAATACAACTGGGTGGCAGAGGTCTCCCTGCAAGTGTCAGGGCTTTACAAGAAGTATTTGAAGACTTAAGGGAATCTTTTCCAAAATCCCCAAAGAGCGAAAGCAGGAGCTGTCTACACAATTCTAGGGACCTCACTAAAAGATGTGTTTTACAACCTTAGCAAATCCAGTCTTTTTAAAGACTGTCTCGTGCATCAGGGGACAAACTTCAGATGAACCAGATATCAGAGCAGTAAACAAACAAACAAAACCCACCAAAAACCACCAAACAGCACCATAAAAAAAAAAGAGAGACGAGATAAAGTGTTTTAACATTTTTCTTGAGGGAACTGCCAGCAGCTTTGCCTCTGCTGCTGCCAAGTCCAGGTAACACCAGCAGAAGACACTCAGGTCCAATGCAAAAAGCTTAGAGCAGAGGGACTGTGGGAAAACACTGGAAACTGTGGGAAAACACTGGAGACTGCTCAGCACAGCAGCACGAGAGCTCCCTGGGCCCCAGCCACAGGGCAGGGAGAGCCCCCTTCTCTTACCATGTTAGAGGGAAGAGAGACTTTAGGGAACAGCTTCTGGAGTAGCTCACGTGTCTCCACCTCGGCAGCTTCCAAGTGCTGTTGCTTCTCCTAAACCAAGAGAAGGGCTCACGTGAAATTGGGCAACACATCCCACAACCTGGCAATAGCCCCTTCTATGCCTACAGTACCTTATTTAACCCAGAAAGTCATTTTTTAAGTGAGAAAGGAGGTATAGGCTCCAAAATTGCCAGCAAATTGCTTCCAAAATTATTGCTTCAGAATTTGGCCTTCACATTTGTTCGTGCTTAAGCTTTTATTTTCTTAAGTTCTCCTCCAATCTAGCCTGTTTGTACAGAAATTACACCCATCATTCACTTGTTCACAACCCAGAACAAGCTACACTGTGCTGATTAACTGCATCCACAGATCACACCAACCCTGCCACTCAAGTTGAGCAATCTGAAAATCAAGAAGTTTAGTCAATCAACAAGTTTTTTTTAGAAATTTGTACTTATTATAGACAATTTTAGGGGTGGGAAAAAAAATCACCATAAATTAACATCACATGGGAAACAGGGTAAGTCAAAAGGAAACTTTGTGTTAATGCACATTTGAACCAGGCCAAGAAAGCAAGACTGTCTCTTAAGTATTACTTTTAAGTACTTAAGAAGGAGATCCTGACACCCTCCTTCCCCAAGCTTGGATGCAACAGGAAATAATTATTAGAGCTGTGTGACAATCTCCAGGTTTTCTTTGTCATTGATCTGCAAATATAAACACACAGAGCCAAGGGCACCACAGATCTGTTGTTTCATTTATTTAACATTAAAAGCAGAGCAGCCACAGGACATCTGCTTGCTGTGCTTGGGGCAGATTGGCTCATTTAGCCATAGGATGCTCAGGCTCCCACAGAAGTTTGAATGGGAAAAGCCTAAAGCTCTGTGCAGAAGGCAGCTTTCAGCAAAAATCCTTCACTAATATTTAGGTTGGCTTTTTTTTTTTTTCTTAAGGTCAATGTTGCTGCTCCAAGTTCCTCTGCTGCAAGAGATGGGTGGCATTAATAGGTTGAGATTCAGAGATGGAAACGGACAGGAGACATTAGGCTGCGAAGCTGCACTAAGTGTGTTAGGTTTTCAGCAATTTAGGAGCCACCAAGCAGTGGCAAAAGGCTGTTTGCTGAAGTCTTCTGACTGCAAGAGAAAGCAGGCAAGCGTTAGCACATGGCAGAAGCAGGTACACAACTCCCCTGAATGCAGGGCCCAGCAGAGACATCTCCAACACACAGATGCACAATCCCAGGCTGGAGCTCCTCTGCTTCTAGCTACCTGCCTCCTGGTTTTAAAAGTTATTTTGATCCTTTTTGTAAAAAGGAATTTGCATTAAGATCAAATCAGGTTCATAGTGAAGCTCCTTTCAGAGCAATTCAGGCCCCATATCATTTGGAACGTTGGCTCTAATGGGACCTTGGCTCTAATGGGACCTGTCAAGCCTCAGGTGTTTTCAAGGAGGAAATTCACAGCTCTGGTGACACTTTTCTCAAGAAGCTCCCAGGTTTTTAAATAGTAATCTAGTTCTTGTTGTTCAAGGGTCCAATAAACTCATTCAAGCCCAGTAGTTGAAAGCAGGTTGCTCCTCACCAGCACAGATTTTGTTCTAGAGCTCCCCATGAAGAAAAAACAATTCACGACAGCTCTAACAATTATGCAAACAGAAATCAAAACCCAGCATGCTCACAAATTAAAGATAAAAGGGTAAAAGAAACCCAAGGACAACAAGAAGAAGCAGAGGTGAGAGTGTATGAATGACCACTCAGACTGTATTTAAACTGCAGTAAAAGTTAAATGTCTCTCTCATTTAAAAAGAAAAACCAAAACCCAAAAACAAAACAGCTGCAGATCTGCTTCTAGCTTAACGAATCGTTTCTAGCAGTTAACATTACAACCTTGGCAGTCTTGTTCACTTTGTCCTGCAGCAATTTTTCAGTTGATGCCAATGCTTCCATTGCTTCCCAGTTTTTCTCCCGAAGGTCCTAATCATTTTTAGAAAGAACGATTTCAGTTCAGCCAATATTCAAACTGTTTCCTCTTTTTACTTCAGAGATATATTTTTGCATTACATTCCACCATTTGCATTTAAATGCTGGTTACTGCAAGATGATTTTGGTAGGTAAGATGACATACACTAGCTAAAAACAAGTGTGATGTTCAAAGAATTTGAATGAGAAGGGGGTGGGAAAAAAAAAAGAAATTAAAAATGCCAATTGCTGCCCAACCTGCCTCCACATCCAAAACTGATCCAAGAGTTACTGCAGAACGTATCGCTGCAGCGACCCCACACTTTGACTGCACTTGTGAGAAGGAAAAAAAATAAAGAAATAAAAAAAATAAAAGAGGGAAGTTTTCAAAAGTAGTGAGGAACACAGACACCAAACCACAGATTACACAACAGAGTGTTAGGCATGTGGCATTGCAGAACCCAGCGTGTACATGGAGGTGAACACGTTTACGCCCCTGATCTTGCAACCAGATCTGGCTGTGGAGATCCTCAGCCCAAACCTGCTATGCCAGGGCTGATTTTAGAAGCACAAAGCTCAGGCCCTTGGTCTGCAGCAGTTACCCAGGCAGCTCTCTCACCATACCCAAAGAAAACTGGTTTGCTGCTCACCAGCCCCCTGGGGAAGTTTGGGGATTTCACCAGTGGTGAGCACGGTCCAGATCCACATGGAAACACCACTGTGCTGTGCTCCTGCATCTTTCTTGGCGAGGTCATCAAACGTGTACTCCACAAGGTGCCAACATGCAAGCTCAGTCAGCAGGCTGAGAGCTCTTATAAAAAGAGCCTTGCTGCTCTTATCTAGGAAGGATGGTGGGCCTTGTGGGGAGGAGATTAAACTGCTTGGGATTTAGTTTCATTATTTTCTTTCCAACCCTCAGAGCAATCTGCTTTAGCAAAGGGCTGTTTTTGAAAGACTGTAGTTTTCCTTAATTCAGCACACAAAGTGGCATCCAAATCCTAGCCTGTACCTGCACTAGTTGTACTTTACCACTTCCATTTGCCCGATATCCTAAGGGCTGTTTCACAGGACATCAAACCAAGACTGGATAGAATTGTAATGTGGAAAGCTGGGACCTACAGGCACAGTCTGCCTTTAGCAGTAGCCAGATTTCTGCCTGCATCACAAAGGGTACTTAGACCTTGCTATTCCCCAGGAAACAGGCAGGCATATGTTCTACCTTTCCAGCTCATTTGTCTTCTGAGAGTACCCAGCCACTTTCCCTCTACTTGATTTCAGCTCTTCAGCAACACTACCTGCTCAAAAGCTCACATTCTAGTATTTTCCTTACACATTTTATTTATATTGTCCCACTTTTAAGCAATAAAGCTCACTGCATGGTACTTGATAGGCTTTCAGTGAGAGACAGGTGAGCTAAAATCTCTGTGTTTTAAGAGCTTTCTTCCATATAACTTAAAGAGATGCCATTCTCTTGCCCTGAATGAGTAAGGTATTACAAGGAGGTAACTTCTCATCTCTGTGATGGAATATGTGAGCTTTAATTCCACCCATAAACAAGCTGTTCTGCACCATCAGCTGCTGCTGTAAAGGAAGGTTCGCCGTCCTTCACCTCCTTCAGAAGATCACCATTAGTCACTCCTAGGAATGGGAAGAGTGCCCAGATGCCTCCTCCCATGTCCCCACACAAGGGCCATGACTGGTCAGAGCACAGCCCTTCCATCCTCCTCAAAACCCCCTTCTTCCCTTGGCAGAGAACGTGTTTCTGAACGGGCCTAGCAAGGCTTGAATCCAACTCTGAGAACTTGATGTGGGATGTGTCCCCAGCAAGTCTCCTCCCTCTGATCAAATCAGGAACTTGTTAAAGACCTGGTGACACTGGGAGCAGTAAAGGTGTGCTGAGTCACTCCCAAGAAAAGAGAAGAGTGTCCAGGGGACACCATCTGACAGACAACTGTCAGAAACACGTTCCCCGCAGAATGTCCTAAGCATCGAGGAGTGCTGTGCACATGGGCTTGGTTGCTCTTTGGGGTTTGGGGGGTGGGAGAAGAATTTCCTTACGTTGTTCTTTTTCCTTTGTTGCTCAAAGGCATTTCTCTGAGAGGCGAGCTCATTTTGGAGACTGGCGATTTCCTTTTCTTTCCCTGCAACCCTGAATTAGCAAAGAGAACCATAAACAAGTCAGGAGACAATGAGAGAAAATAAAGTTAAAATAAAAATCTCAAGTGAAGCACTGACACCCTTCCATACACACTAACCTCCCTTTCCTTCCACCAACACGCTCTTTGAAAAGCTGCTCTCACTGACTTGGCAGTACCACTTGATTCCCACTGCTCTGTGAACTGCAGGCTGCCAGAGCAAAGCCCATTGTAAAGCTGTTGTTTGCCTACAACAGGCATCTGCACACATTTATCAAGGCCACAGAAAGGCAACACATTAGAGGAGGAGAAGTGAGCCAGCCCACGCTGTACACCACCACAAAACAGGCACTGCCTGCTGGATAAGAGCAATCTCTCTCAAGCACCTAGGCCACTGTTTCTAAGTCATTTCATTTAAAAGCGAAAGTATTCAGCTGGCCAAAAATGCATGACAGTGGCAATTTGTGCAGCACAATATAAGCAGGTAAGGCATTAGCTTCCACAGAGTTGTTTAGAGTGCTTCAGCTCTCCATAATAACACACTTTTTTACCCCTGAGATTTTCCCCAGGATGAGATTTCCACTAGATGATTTTATAATATGAACCACTCTCTACTGAAGCTCCAGGAAGAAAGCCTGTCACTTCTGCTTGGAACATCAACATTTAACTCTTCAGACATACAGCTGAGCTGGCATGCATTTTATATTGAATCAATCATGGTTTGCTTACAGCAGGGACACAACACACTGCAAGCACTGTCTGCAGAAGATGGTGGCTGAGGATTATTAACGTGAGCAGAACCTCTACGCTCAAGTTTTATTAGATAGTAGAGGTGCAATCTTTTACTGGCTGCTTCTCACACGCTGATATTGTACATTTGGTGTTTATTTCCTCTTCTAAATTTCCTGAGCAGTAAGTGAAATGGAAGAGCTTATCTATTGCACTTGACTCCTGGCAGTACTCACACTTGCAGAAGCTCCTCACTTTGGCCAGCCAGAGACGCCTGCAAACAGATCAGAAACTCGTTAGGAGCAGATCAGCAGCAAAGACTGGTACAGAGGGCACGGTCCACCTTGCTAACCAGCCACTGCTGCAACACTAAGCAGCTGCACTCTCAGCCTTTCAGGGAGTCCTGTCCAGCCTCCTTTGGCCAGAAGAGCCCTGGCTGTGTAAAGACAGGGGTGGAAAGCTGGACGAGAACACGTCAGGCATCAGAAAGAGCACAAGGTTGCAAACTTGCCCGATAAAGAGAAGCAGGAACAGGCATGCAACAGCCAGAAAAGCTAGCTTGGTGCAGGCCAACCCTGCACCACCACCTTTGACTTCCCTCAGCAACACTGCAATTGGAAGCTGTACCTGTTTGCAATTCTCCTGCTTTAATTCTTGAATTTGAATTTTAAAAGATTCGTTTTCCTTTTGCACATCCTGTCAAAAGAAAAGAGGTAATGTAGGTAACATATACACTTGTATACATGCAGATGTACACTCACAATACATGCACTCCTTACAACTCAAGGCACTTCTATCGAAGCTATACCTGCAGCTGTTTTACTTGGCTTGCAATTTCTCTCTCTTTTTCTTCCACTACAGCTTTCAACTTCTTCATTTGCTCTTCTTCTCCTTTCAACCTGCAGAGATGATTTAGAAACCAAGGTTAAAAACCCAAAGAATAAGCATTTATGCTACAAAGGGACAGATACTCCAGCTAGGGCAGTTTTCCAACAGCAAAAGATACATTTTGTATGCTATACAAAATAACAAGCCAAAAGGAGAGCGCACACACACAAGAAACCATTACAATGTGGCTCCAAACCAAGAAATCTAACAACACCATACGTCAGCTGCAACAACACATACTGCAAACATTGACCTGCTAAGAACTGGCCTGAAGCAAGCCGGTCATTCCACGTGTCAATCAGCATAAGTCATAGCTGATCTCAGCACCATTCAGAGCCCAAGTAGGGGAGAAGCAACTGAGCACGTGAGTATATCCCCCAAGCCAGCTGGCTCTGAAGGTGCTGGGGACAGTCTCCTAAAGGTGAGGCTGCCTTAGGTACCATGCACTGGCTCTACAGGAGCTCTGCTGGGAGGGCAACACAGCGCAAGAGCCAGGTTGCAGACAGAGTCCTTTCTAGCAAAGTCTTGTACAGCCTTCCTCTGACTTAGAGCAGCCAGACAAAGCTGAGTCAAACCAGAAGAAAGTCTGCAGCATTTCTCCATAAAACAGGAGCCGGCGAATTGGCCGCTGCAGCTTGGACTGAAAATGGCAAAGTGGATCTGTTCGGTACGCCTCCCGACTCAGCCACAGCCACTCAAATCCCCCCTCTTTCAAAACATGCTAAGCAGAAGGAAAATTATCACTAGACACAAGAAGCAGCAGCAATTTCACTAGTTAGTGGAGCCCTGGGTGATCATTTACTTTCACAAAGTGTACGAGCACCACAAGTCAGGCACAGCCAGGCAGGGCTGCCAGACGCTCGCTGCTACACAGGGCAGATGCTGAGCTGGCTGCTGTACGTCCAGCAGCACTAACAGCTTAGTTTAGCAAAGCCCATCAAATTCTTGAAATCCATTCATCCAGTCCAATTTAAAATAAATGCCAGCACTGAATGCATGTTCTCAACAGGAGCTTGAGAAACTGCTGCTGGGAGTACTCACAGGGTCTCCAGGTCCTGGACTTGGGCTGCAACAGGTACCTGAAAAACAAAATTTGTTCCCAACTTTATTTTGATGGCATAGTAAAGCTTTCAAATTAACAGCAATTATTCCCCTAAGCAGGGACACCACACAGCTTGCAAAATATCTGCCAAAGAAATACTGGGAATTTTGTATCGGACACTGCTCCAAGAATATCTAAACACATGGTGGATCTCAGAAGCACAGCTTACGTCAAACATCCCGAATTTCACACCGGCCAATCTCTCTCCATTCCACCTTTAACAGGGATAAAATCCTATCTAGGCATCCACCCAAAATAAAAGTACAACTCAGTTTCTCCCCTTTATCATTGACAAAAATCCAAACTGAGCTAGAATATTGCCTTTTGGAATAATTCTTCCCTTAAGTACAACCAGCTTCAAGGATCTCCAGTTGCCTATTCTCAAGTCCAGTGCAGGAATTCAAAAGTCAAAACATTCCAGCCAGTTGCAACTTCTGCAACAGGTAAAGGCAGGAAGGAATCACAGCAAAGCCTGACCACTTCAAGAGGAGCTGCTATGGTCAGTTACAGCAAGAGTTCCTCCGTGACTATAGCCCTACGGAGATGCTACTTCAGTCTGGCAAGGAGGTACCTACAAACACAGCCACAATTCTGGCCAAGCTTCCAAGTTTTCAGACTAAAACTCCTTGCTATGCACAGTACTATCCGGGTTAAAGAAAAGCCTTCAGAACATGTTATCTGTGTAAAACCTGGTTCAGATGAACGAGTGGACTCTCTGCATTGCAGGCTACCAGTTTAGCCAAGGAGGATTTAAAATAGCTCTGTAGGTGGAAGCCAATGCAAACCCTTTCTTTGTGTGAGAAGTAGAGGACAAAACCCAACATCTTCCAGTTGAGCCAAGGAGCACTCCCAGAACACATCCACTCTGCAGGCCATACCTGCTGGAGCTGTTGCAGGTTCTGTTGTTCTAGCTCCTGAACTTTACTGGTTAACTGTGCAACTGTCTCCTTCTGACCCTGTGGCCAAAAAAAAAATAAAAAAAGGCAAGTTTAGAGGTGTACATGGAACTCCTCCACAGACAGAAATACTCCAACAGTACTATTTTTCTTACAGAATACCAAGGGAACTTACCTGCAGCCATTCTCCTTTCTTAATAATCTCTTTCTCCTTCTCTTCCAGTAAGGCCTCCATGGTTTTCACTTGTTTTTCCTTCCCCTTCAACCTGCACCAGTGAACACAGACACACAACATAAACCCCTGCTCTCTAACCATCTGAAAAAAGACATCCTGTGCTCTGCAGCGGGTGACAAAGGCAGCGTAGGTGATCAAAGGCACAACCACAATCCACCCTCTACAGATCAACACCTCGAGACTTCCACCTCACTCTGCATTAGCAGGAGATGCCCTTGATCAACGGGACTGCTCATTAAGTGAAAGCAGTCAAAATTCTGCACATCACAGGTATTTCACACACGTGTGCTCTCCTCATCTAAAAATACTTCCTTCCCTCTCCCATTGGAGGAGCTGATGACTGTGGTGGCTCAATTCTCGCTTAACCACCCAGCTACAGCACAGATGCTACCAAACTAAGTTTGCCCATGGAATGCCTTGACTATTCCCTTCCTTTCTGACTTGAATTTCATCCCTCGTAGTTTAGCTGGAGCTCACAAAGCCACGCAGCTGTTTGCTGCCTCAGACAGGCCCAGGTATTTCCAATAAGGACACACATCTATTAAGTCCAGAGGTAACAGCCTGGATCACTTCATGAGAAGCAGACACCAGGCAAGAACTTTTGAACTTAAAATAGACCAGAGCAGGGAATCAGGGGGTACTCAGGGCAATTAGACACGTTAACAGTGGTACTTACAGAGTCTGGAGTTCTTTGACTTGTGATGCAATCGACACCTAAAAAAAAATAATCAGTATTTCAGTTCAACACACAGGGAAGAGACAAAAATGCTGCAAATTGTTCTAAGAAGAAACAGGAGGAAAAGCCATTCGACATCAAAACAGGCACTATTTGTACAGTTATGTGGGCATAAACACACATTTCATTTTATTTTTGGTGGGAAAATAAATTGAGGAGACATTTTTCTCCACATTTAAGAACCAACTTCCAGAGTCCAATGGGAACACGAGCAGGCCCCCTGGAGCACCCTTCCACCAGGAGAGGCAAAGGAATCAGCAGACACTGACGACTGCAACAGTTTCACCAACAACTGCAGCTCGAGGCAGAGAGATCATCCCTGGTCAGTCAGCCCTTTGCACAAGCAAGTGCTTTTCAGATGCTCTCTGCAACTCAGCACTCCCTTAACTTCCCATTGTAAGGCTAAATATGGATTGAAGAAACAAGATTTAGCAGGAATATTTCCTTTCAGTGCTGTATAAAAGCCTGACAGTAGCTCTCTGTGTACATAGACACTGTCTGTCCAAACAGCTAGTTTGGGTTAGTCCTCTACCACAACATGGCAAGAGTTTCAGACATTCCCCTGTTCTGCTTGCAGGAGACCAAAGGGTGCATAATCCACCACCTTTGGAGGAACTATCCCCCATATGTAGCTTTCCAGGCACAGCAACTCTACACTCCATTTTATTCTGGGCTCTGTATCAGTTCCAGGGAAGGAAACACAAAAAGCAATTCCTCCAGTTCCTGGGAATCTGCTTTAGAGGAAAAGCCCAAGACAGAAACACATTCTGTGAAGCTTTGCCTAAAAAGAA
Organism: Chloroceryle aenea; assembly: GCA_013399075.1. Lineage (NCBI taxonomy): Eukaryota > Metazoa > Chordata > Aves > Coraciiformes > Cerylidae > Chloroceryle > Chloroceryle aenea. The sequence goes on from VWZY01010816.1 coordinate 275,284, forward strand.
CAAAACTTTAACACTGAGAGAAGAAGAAAAGGGGGTGACATGTTGCAATGTAGCTAGAAAGACTGAGAAAAAAGAGCACAGAGCAAAAAAAAAAACCCAACAAACAAAATAAACCCAAACAACCCGCAGGCCCCACACAAACAAGTGAGCAAACTTCCTGACAGCACGATGGATGAAGCTGCCTGCAGAATGGGCTCCCTAAGGAAACGTGCTTTCCTGGTGTTTTGGATGCCAGACAGCAAGCATGCCAAAAAAGCCAATACTCCTCCATTTCTGAGTTCCTGATAGCTAGAGTAAAACTTACTCTGCCAAGACATGTTTGGGGTTTTTGGACACTGGAAAGAAGACAGCCCTAGGTTTGCCTGGAAACCAGATACGATTTGGGGCCACAGAGTTGCTCTAGCAACACAGAAAGGCCAACAAAAAGAGAAGCATGTGAGATTTACAAGTTGCCAGCCTCAAAGGGTGCCCCAGGGTTTCATGGTCACTACAGGGACAGCATGCAATATGCCCAGCCAGAGTGAATGCTATGATGCTTTAAGAGCAATTCTTACCAAACTTCCTACTAAAAGGCCAAAAAGCTTGGGCAGCCAGAGGAATGGGGTTTCTGGAGGACAGCAGTAGTTCTGCTACATATTTACAGCTTTATAACCAAGAATAGCACAGCTCTATCATTACCAAGCTCCCCTTCCCAATGACATTCACCAGTGAAAGAAGACACACTAGGACAGAAACAAGTGAGCAGCACATCCAAGGCCAGGCTGTTTCACGCTTCTGGCACTAAGGTATTTTACCTGTTTCTCCATCTCAAGCTGGGAATTTCCTACTTCTTCTTTCAGAGCCTCTATTTCCTGTGTCAAAGCCTTTTCAATGACAAAACAGACAGGATTGGACAATGGAAACACAGAAAAACAGCACAAAAATGGATGCTACAAATTCATCACTATAGAACGCCATGCAGTGACAAATAAATGGTAGTCAGTGGCATAGACACAGAAGGGAAGGTTGATATTGCAGAAGGAGATACCTGAACAGTCTTCTCCTTGCTTGCTACTTTAAGGACTTCAGCCTGGAGGAGTTCTTCCACTGATTTTATTTTTCCATCCTTCTCATGGATCCTTAAAAAGAGAAGGGGAACGACATTAGCTTGTTGAAGGAACTAAGCAAGAACACAAGCTTTGGTTCTTCTGTCACATCACATCACCAGCTCTGGGATCCACAGCAGGACCAATCAGGAGGAATAAAACTAGGAGTAATGCTGAACAAGCTGGCTTTATATAGCCAGTAGTTCAGGTGCTAAATAGATACTGTTACTGCCTAACCATGCAGATTAATGTATCAATAGCCCCTGGAATGACACACACTTCAGCCTTCACTGGACATTCCAACTAAGCCTTTAGCAGCTTCAAATGTGTGCACACACAGAGGGAATAAGCTCACTCCTTTTAGAGCATCTACTGAAGAAAAGCAACTGACAATTCAGCACAATTCTCTGACTAGCCAAAGTTTGGCTTCTGAAGTTAATTGCTTAGCAGAGAAGCAAGTGGATTTTTAAAAGGTACTGATCTGACGTGATGTGATTCCAAAGTGATAATGCTTCCTGCCACACACTCACACATCACCCAGTTAAAAGCACATCATTTCAGGGAAGCGAAACTCTTGTAGCCATGGAACAAAGACAGACAGAAATAACAACTGGAAGCAAAATCTGCACAGTAACTTACACTTTCTGGAGTTCTTCCACTAGTGACTGGAAGGAAACCTGTTCAAAACAGAGCTTCAACTTAGCAAAACAGAAGAGAGCAAAACAATGTGCAAGCTTTGAGAGGTAGAAATAGAGCACTCGAGCACTCTGGCACTGGGGAAGCTGTGTAGCAGCCCAGTGATTTTATCTATCTGGCTGCTCCTGACAAAATTAGCTGCTGGTCTCCAGTTCCTGGCAAACCAGTAATACCAAGTCTGCTGGAAGTTCCAGGAAAACAAAAGCAAACCCACACTGCCTTCACCAGGAGAAGCTGAGGTGCAGGACCAGCATTTGAGCAGCTAACCTTTTCAGACTGGCACTACTGTACAACTCTGTTACTGTGCTCCTCCTCTCCCATAAGTGATCTTTTAGAAACTAAGTGCCATCCTGAGCTGTCCAAGCAGAGCTTAATGTCAAGGAAAGGCTCTTTCACCAGCACTGAGAGCACATCAAAAATGATAATACTGTGACAGTGCCACTGAACAGAGACATGAACAGGAGGGGGCTAAATCACAGCTGCACAAGTGGGGATTAGCAGAAAGCTCAAATATGCATCATGAAGCTGGTGCAGTAGGAGCTGCCCCCCAGCCACGCCTGCTGCACCAGGCTTCTGGATTAAAAAAAGGCAACCCCCAGCCATTTTAGTGTGTGTCTGACTCAAAGCAACACAGACTGCTGCTGAATTGGAACCTTTACATCTGACACATATGCAAAGGAAGTTATTTGACAGAAGCATCAGCTTCCAGACCAACGCTGGAAGAAAACAGGATGCTCTGCCAGTAGGCTTCAAAGGCATCTTCACCTCCTTCCCTTGACTTTTGCAACCACAGCAAGATTCTTTTAGATTTAGTTTAGGTGTAATAAAAGTTTTAGATGAAAAGTCCTACCTGCTCTGATTGCTGAATTTGCAGACTTTGAAGTTCTTTTCTCAAGGATGAATTTTCCGTTCGCAGGGCCTTTGAAAGCAGACACACAGATAATGAAAGACTCATTTGCTGGGGAAAAAAATGTGAAGCTTGACAGAAAAGTAATTTCTTCTAGAACAAGTGAAAGACTTTGAAAGCCTGAAAGAGATCTGCTCTGCAGCAGCCAGAGCCAAAATACTCAATGGACTAATTATTCATTATGGACAACTCGGAACACACGTCCATCTGTAGGAAGCTAGAGTGCAGGAAAAGATCAAGGTGATGTGCTCACGTCTTTGGCTGATTAGTAAGCTGTCAGTATGGTAGTGTGCAACCCCTCCCCAGCACACGGGTGTCAGCCATGCACCTGGACTTCAGGGACATCAAGAGGGTGAGCACTGCCTTGGTAGCCAGGACACAGCTTTCCAGCAAAACCCAGCTGAAAACAGATGGGGATTTTTCCACTGGTGTTCCAGGCTTGTTATCACTGGCTTCTTTATAAGCAGAACAGCAAGGAAATACCTTTAGCATCATCCCAGAAGTGTCACTAATTTATATTCCATGTAATCCTTCAGATTACCAACTAAGCAAAAGATGCAGGAGTCCCATACTGCCAAGTTTTTACAGAACACCCTTTTCTAAAGGCAGATTTGTAGCAGATTAGGCCAAACATAAAGCTCTAGAGACGTAGCCACTTATTACAAATTACACAAGGTACACATCCTAGAAAAATCAGCTTTAGACTGAGCAGAGAGAAGCACTTACTGGATGCCATCAATGCTCAAGCTTAGTCTACCTTACCAGAAAGGTTTTAACCATGTCTCCAAAGAGATGCTTTTCCTATTCAAAGGGAATGATCTCAGGCTGTACTAGGAGCACTCACACACTTTGCACAAGAGCACTTAATCTCTACTTCCCCATAAAAACATAGTATGAGAGATTTTACCTTCAGCTCCTCCTCTTTATTAGCCACTTGGATGAGTCCTGCCTCAAGCAGCTCTTCAACAGTCTTGATTTTATCATCCCTCTCTCTCATGCTGAGAAATGAAAAGTATTAGAAAAAAGAGTTAACCTTTGAAGGCAATTTAGCTTTAGTAACCTTGCTGGTAACAAAAATGGATCTTTATTTTAGCCCCCAATTCAAAAACAAAATAAGTTTCATACCTTCTCTCCATCTGCTCTAACAAGTCTTTGTTTGCCTATTAAAAAAACACAATAGGGTGATCATTAACTGGATGGATAATGGTTTGTGACTTTAAGAACAGAAATAACTGGAAAGCATGAATTTACCCAGAAGCTTAGTTACCACACCAAACCAGAAGGGCAAATAAAGTAAGAGGAGAATGTCTTGATGGTGTCTGTGTCTAATCCTGATGATGGAAACATGTCAGTCTTTCAGGGGAGGTACAGATGATTCTACACTGATAGACTACAGGAATTCTGGTGACAAGATGCTGTAGAACACAGAATTCCAGTGATCCTGGAGAGTGTCAGGTGCACTGAGCAGTATCTAATCCATAGCAGTCAGCTCAGTACCTGAAAAATCTGCTTCTCCTGAACATTTCTCAAGACCACAAGCTCCACCTGAGACTCACTCAGCAGAACATTTATAATTTCTCAACACCACCACATTATGAGAGACCACATGAAAAACATAAGCCAGCTATCAAGAAAAAAAAAAAATAGTCAGCCCTGCTATTTCAGACAGGACATCAAATCAGCCAGACCCAGGGGAATAAGGCTGCAAACCTGGTTCTCTGCCAGAAGAAAGGCAGTTGCTCCAGACAGGGAGCTGCTGGCTAGCAGAAACCAGTGCAGAAAAGGAACTAAGTTCCCTGTCCTGCAAGTCTTTTTCCAGTGGAAGAGACATCACCATGTAAACAGTTTTCCCATTTCATGGGTCTGTTCACTGGTTACTACTGGTTTGAGAATTCGTTTCAGGATGGAAGATGAAAAGTAGGGCAGAGATCTTACTCTGGTCACTCCACAGCCCAGTAAGAGCCTCTCCTCTGGAAGGGCTGGTTGGTCATGGGAATTTATTTTCTTTTAATTCCAGAAAACTGCTGTTAAAGCTGCAAGAGCTTGCAGAAATAAGTTCTTGCTTGTGTTAAGCTACTGTTCTTCAGGGAACAAAAGATATGTACTCCTCATTTTGCTTGGACCCTCTTGCCTAGGTCTAGAAGACAGTCACAACCACCCTACTTGAATCATCCATGGAAGAGAAATTACCTAAAAAGCAACAGGCTTTGACACAACCAGCTCAGCCTTGGGCCAGCTTAAAAAACAAAACAAACACAAAACCAAACAGATACTTAGAAGTTAAAAGAGAACAGAAGATATTTGATACAGCCTCAGCAAACACTGGCAATACCTGCTCAGACAGGAGAGTCTGCAGCTTCTGAACTTCAGCTTGCAGAGTTGTGTTTTGATCCTTGAGAACCTGGAAGGAAATTTAAACATATGAACAGTTCAGCACTGCAAACCCTAACTACAGCACCTTCATAATGGTGATGAGGTAATTAATAGCACAGAGGTGGTTCCAGTGAGTTCTTTGGATGATATGAGACTACAAAGAGTCCTCTCCCCTTCTTCCTTTCTTTTCTGTATTAATACTTTTGTCCTTGTGTTCCCATGAGAAATTCAGCTGTTACCATCTTTATCCCCTGGCACAGAATCAGACAGTAGCAAGTGGGAGAGGCAAGAGAAACTGCATTTTTCCCCCCCACTAAAGCAGTATCAGCACCACATCAAGATTTGATAGCTGCCTCTTACAAAACACTCATCTGGTGAAGCAAATGGCCTGGGATCACCTCTCCAGTTCTCTTTCAGCTGCTGTAACACTGAGGATGCACAGCAAGGGACTGGCAGTCCAGCAGCAGAGAGGTTTGCACAGCTCCTACACTTCGGTCCGACTGCAGGATGCAAAGAGGAGAATTTGGGAAGACAAAGAGCCATACCATGGATCTTGCCTCCCCTCCAGCATTCCTGCTCCATACACATGCAGCAGCCCTGGCCAGGCAAGCTGCCTGTCTGGTTTCCTCGTATCTAGTTTTAAATCCTCCTGGATTACTGCTTTTTGCTTTACAAAGTCTTTTTAAAGACTTGCTTGGTGCTTTATAAAAGTAAATAGCAGGACACTTGATCTGTGCTTCAGACCCAAAGCCTTAGAGGGACAACACAAGCTGGAAGGGACAGCAATGGGGAGGATTAGAGGAATTGCTCTGGTTTGAACCTGGCTTTTCCCTTTCATGTGCATGGGAAGAAAGCAGCACTTCCTTGGGTGGAAGCACTTGGTACAGAGTTGGTCTGGTTTATGTTTAGGATCAAAGACAGACAGAAGAGGAGGCAAGGTACCTAATATTCAGGTTGAAAGCACACTGTGCATTTCCACAGCATCACAATGGTGACAATCTGCATTCAGTTCCCAAGGACTGCTACAATCACCTCCAGATGATTTTTGCCATTGCTTGGCACCGAGTTGATTTGATGACTCTGTGATTCTATCATTTTAGCACACAGCCACCAACAGCACCTCTAAGGCCTTTTTCCCCTGGGTGACAGTTACTACAGACACCATCACTCTAAAGGATGTTCAGATTATTCCTGCTCATTATTCATTTCCAGGGATTCACCCATTTTAAAAGGTTCCACCACAGTGAAAGCCCCAAGTGTCATTAACTTGAGACTTCCTGACCTACCCAACCCTGTCACCCCTTCACACTCCCCTTTCCAGGTCATTTATGCCCCCCTTACCCAGCACACACTTCTGTGAGGATTCAGTTGAGAGTTCTATAACAAAAAACAAATGAAGTTGCACTTCTGTCTCCTATTTGATTAGCTGAGCAAATTTCTTCCTCTTACTCTCTGGCAGCTTAAGAGAAACTACAGAGCCTTGCAAGGGCCTTTCATCAAAACCTCTTTGAAAGTGCCACTTTAGTAGGTGAAACAAGTTTACTACCTGCTTGCTAACACCTTCAAAGAGCTCCAGAAGACTCGTGAGGCAAGGTTTCCACTACATGGCTGTCTCTGCCACTACCCATCTGTTTTGTTCCTCTCTAGAGAGCCTACCAACTTGACATCGAGATTCAGAGCGCCCGACCTTTCACCACAAACATCAGAAGAGCAGCAGTAACCAACATGAGCTTTAAAGGAGTTAAAGAGAAGCAGGTCTATTTCTAACAGCTAAAGTTCAGAAGAAAAAGCCTGAGGTGGCAGAGGGCAAGGAAGAGTTAAGTTGCTCTCTGTGCAGACCATCTAGAAACAAGCAGCAGCTTTGCTTTGCAGATTCCAGATGTCAGAACTAAAAGCTTCAGTAATTTAGCTGCAGCCATACGAGGAACACTTATGGAAGACTGTAGGAGGAAAATAAGCATTTCTCCCCCTGAATTGTCACACACACATAAAAAAAACAAACCACAAAAAAACCCCAAACACCTCTAACACTACGACAATCCAAGCAACAAAGGCTCACACCAGGGCCTCGGATGTTACATCAGGAGGTGGAATGCAAGCAAACCACAATAGCTTTTACTGAACAACCTCCTCTTCCAGATTTCAAAGACCTCGCTCTTCACCCCTGCAGACATGGCACTTAACTTGGGTTACTCCATCCCTTACTCTGCTGCAGGGTTTGCTGCTACTACTGTGACATCCCACATGGCTCTTGCCTTGCAGACAGAATACTGTAATTTCCCAGAACACCTAAAAGTCAGTTCCATTTTACAAACCAACATTCAATTGTATGAACCGCTCCCCAACCACTGAACTGTGGAAAAGTGACTGTAAATAATAAGATACAAACCAGTCATTCTTGTGCTTACCTTGAATTCTTCTTTTGTGTTTGAAATCTGAGCAAGTTCTTCTCGAAGCTGATCTTCAAGACTTCTTATTTTGTCATCTTTGACGTGAATGCTGAGACACAGCAGAACAGTTAAATACGTCCCCTCATCCAAGTCTAACAGAAAGCACTGATTCAAAAGACCACAGAAGACTGACAAACATTGTTTATCAAATCCCAGAGCTATTTACCTTTTCTGCATCCTTTCCAGCTCATGTGCGGCAGCAGCCTAGATATAAAGAGGATTAACACAGACTTAGGATACATCACATGATTCAATCAACCTTTCATTCCACAATATTAAAAAGCTAAAACAAGTCATTTGGCCTCTCAGCACATGACCCACTAGCAAGAGTGAAGGGGGTAAGCTCGTCTCACTGCACTTTGAAAATACCAATATATACCAGGCAAGCAGCAATTACACGTAGGGAAAACGAACTCCAAGAGATTCCTTTGTCAGACAGGATTATCTCTAATTAAACATTTCATTTATGCCTCTCACGAGCAGACCACAGAGCAATAACAGAAGGATGGCAGTTTGGTTGCTTCTAAAAAGCTACATCTGGTGAGGCAGGGGGGAGTTGTGTGGTTCTGGGGTGTTTTTAAAGGGATGCTTATGCCCCTTGCAGGTAAATGCCAGGGCTGTGTGTTCAAGCAGAGTTTTCATCCCTCCTGTGTAGTGTCCTGCACTCTATGTGTCTGCAAATCTCAACCAACCAACCAAGTTGCTCCAGTAACTTGGTATTCAAGTTAGTAAGATTTTACTGGTGAAGGAAGGGTGAGAATTCGGCCTCTCAGCAGCTGTAAGAACTCCTGGGAATCACGTATTAGCCTGATTCAGTAGCCTCACACCTTTAATGGGCTTAAGCACAGCTTGCTTAAAGCCAACAGATCTGCATTTGCATTTATGACAGAATAAGTAGTGGGAAGAGAGCAACATTAAATATTTAATGAAACATTTATTTTACCTGCTCATTTGTCAGAGCCTGTAACTTCTGTACTTCTGATTTCAGGGATAGGTTCATATTCTGTAAGACCTGAAGGAAAGAAGGAGAGAAAGAAATATATTTGCACTTTGCAAAGAGATGGTAAGTTTACTCTCCAGTGCAAAGTATTTCAGGTTACTTTTTGAAGTACTCTAGAGGCAATAGAAAGAAAAAACCTTGAGCTTTCTAATTTGACATATAAGCTTGCTTAGAAATATCTGAAGGGTGGGGTCAAGAGGATGAGGCCAGGCTCTTTTCAGTGGTGCCCAGAAACAGGACAAGGGGCAGAAAATGAAACCCAGGAGGTTCCATCTGAACAGGATGAAAAGCTTTGGTGTGAGGGTGTGGGAGCCTGTGCCAGGCTGCCCAGAGAGGCTGTGGAGTCTCCTGCTCTGGAGAGATTCCAACCCCCCCTGGACCCTGCGCTGCTGGGCCCCCTGCTCTGGGTGCCCCTGCTGGATGGAGCAGGGGGTGGCCCCAGAGCATCTCCAGAGGGCCCTGCCAATCTGCACCATTTTGTGATTCTGTAGCAGCTTCCCAGCATCAAGCATTGGCCTTGCCTTGAAGAGCAAAATCAGCAGGTTTGTAGCTGAAAGAGCTGCCTCTCGAGCCAAAGGCAGCAGCCTTGTGGGCTTCATTTTGTACAGGCAGCCAACGAGCCTCTCCCTGGATCAGCTGGCATTTACACATGCTTTTATTATACCTTGAGCTCTTCCTCCTTGCTGGTTAAGTTGGCATGTTCATTGCCTAATGAGTCCTCCATCTGCTTTATCTGTTTGTCCTTTTCTGCAATCCTGCACAAACAAGAAATGATGACATATCAGTACTAAAAGGTCTTGGATGAAAATGGTACATGAAGCATCAGGCTAAACACAAAATACACGCTGGTCCTTAAGGTCAGCTCCTGCTCTAAATCCTCCTGACAGTATACTTTGGGACCAAAAGCTTTCCCATCCATTTCAAATGCTGTTTGCTTGCCAAAAATGTGAGACATTCTCTAGCTCTGAAACACAACTGCCACCCCATCTCCCAAAGGGAGAAATCTCCTGGCACAGCCATAGAGCCCAAATATTAACGCTTCTCATGGTCACAGAGCATTCCTGAACGCTGCACTGATCCCTGCCCATAGGCAGTGCTAAACAAGAGAGGAGACCTTGCTTTCCTGTAGCATATAGAGCCACGTCCAGCAGCCTCCAAACCTGAGGCCAGACAGGGAAGGGAAATCCGCAGGAAGCTGTTTCCCAGCTCCCAAGTCAATCTGACAATGAGAAGTTAAAAGCACAACGTCTGCTTCACCAGTCGCTCCCGTACGCGCCGCACGTGCGTGGAGGAGAGGGGGCAAGCATTAAAAGCCAGTAACACCTCCCAGTTACCAGAGGAAATGAGTGCTCACACTTTGTGTAGTTCTTCTGCCAGGACTGAAGCCGAGGTCTGCAGAAAGGAAAAAAAAATAAAATAGCTGAAAGTAATGCAGGCAAAGAACCAGTGAGCCAGGAATAGCATTTGTAAGATTTGTCTTAGTTATTTTAAACTGGCACAGGACACTTTCAACTATTTCCTGGCTAAGGAATGCTGAAGGAATACCAGCACATACTAATGTCCCTTCCCCTTTGGCTTAAGGCAACATGAAGGGGGAAAAATGAACCATCTTATTTGCCCTTTACCAGATTCAAACAAGCTATGGGGATCACCTGCACCCACCTCCCAGGGTTGAAGTGACTCTGGGACATTCTGCTGACAAACCATTTGAATTGATATATATAAAACCCTGCAGAGTGCATCAGGATTTGTGTTAGGAATGGAAACAGCAGCATAAAAATCAGCAAGTGGCATTTTTTTCTGTCCATGGAAAAAGCCTCTTCTTAAGTGGTCACCCACAATGGGGCAGGAGAAATCCATCAAACTGGTTATCAATGTATGGAGGGACCTTCCAGGCTGTTTCACATCCAGTCTGGTAGCAGCTGTGGCAGAACTTCCACATTCATTTGTGCTTCAGATGTACGGTTTCTCCTTATCCCACCTTATCCTCCCCCCTAAAAAAGATCCAACAACCTGGATCTCACAGAGCTCGTGCCCATGGGACCCTCTAGCATCTCCTGTACTGCCTTATGGGGATCACAGCATAGAGAGCTACATCAGAAGAAAGAAAACCATTCCATTCTCAGAGGGTCTCCTTAATGACCACAACAGTGTATCAATCCTGATGGTACCCAGTCCAACCTCGCATCCCTCAAGTGCTAATTCCACACCCACGGTCCATGGTGGGGAAGTGGCCCTGCATTTTGATGGCCAAGGGGGCTCCACACACCCCTCCTTCCACCAGCCTCCTTGTGTGACCCACAGCTAAAAAGTTAAACTTCCCCAGGGATTTATTTTCAAAGCCCTTATAAAGGACAGGGGTGAGAGGAGTAGGTCATGGAGATGCTATAAATCCAGAGTGTCCCTCTGCTACACTCCTCCCACCCAATAAGTTAAAACAATTCAAGCAAAACCAAGTGACAGCTTCAATCTGAAGCCTGAATTTAATCCAACTACATGAAGCACATCAGTGATTAAAACAACGTAGCACAAGAACAGTCTCCACTCCTGCCCACTGCAGTTATGCCCTTTGAGCTGCTTTCTGTGACCTAGCTCCACATGGAAGCAACTTCAGTGGCTCTGAGGTTTCTACAAAGTGTTTACAACAGAAATAATTTCTTAGATAAACTAGTCAAACTAAAATTTTAGAGATTAAAAGACTTGAGAAAGGTATTGTCTAGGTTTGGAGGGGTTTTTGGTGTGGGTTGTTTGGTTTGTTGGTTTTTTTTCCCAGTCTTCTGCACAGAAATCACCACTGGAATGAACAAACAGCTTTATATGGGAGCTACCATAAGACACCATTTCTCAACCTGATGCACGAGGGAAAAGCATGCTCAGCTGATTCACAGGAGGACTGCAAAAAGACCAAAGAACCCCAAGACAGAATTGTACACATGGAAAGCTACAGAAAACAAACATTCTACCCTTTGGTCATAAATGAAAGCCACTACACGAGGAAAGAAGTGGATATTTTCCCTCAAAAAGGGCAGCAGAAGCTTAAGTTTTAAACCAGTTTGAGAAGCATTAGAATAGAGGATGCTAACAAGTCTTTGCTTTCAGCATTACACATATCCAGCTACAGAAAAAGAGTAAAGAAGGCTGACTTTCATTAAAAGTTCACAATTCATAGCTACAAAAGAAAGTCTGAGAACATGCTGTACCTGGGCTGCCATTTGCGAATGAAACTTCTGAAGCTGAGCATTCAAAGCATCATTCTGCTCTATCAGCTCCTTGTAAGAGAGCACAGAAAGAAAAGCAGGCTGAGATCTGCAGCTAGTCAACTTTTGCTAGGATTAGCTCTTAGCCATGATTACATTAGTAAGAACAGTTTAGCATTCACATGTCAGACACTTAGCAAAGATGTCGTTTTTCTCCCCACTAAGATCAACCAGTTTGAGTGGAAGCCTAACAACCTGTTCTGTACCAAAAGGAAAATATTCCCTGCCCCACCACAGGCCATTTGGTTTCCCTAAAGCCCTCAAGAGCTCTGTCCACACTGCCTCTCACCACTTGATGAGAGATCACTCCAGAAGAGCTCAGCCAGACATCAAAGGGACACGGCTGCTCTTCCAGGGTGTCCCTCAGACCCTAGTGTTATTTCACAGCTTGGCAAATTGCCTGGGTCAGCACATTTTCCTGACTTGCCCAGAGTGCTTCTCAGGTCCGAGATGGCCCCAGACCTCCTCACAGCCCCACGCACAAAGGCTCACTTCAGAAGCTGCCGGATGATAGACAAGCACAGTTTCCTCATTATTCAGCAGGAAAGCTTTACTAAAGCAGCATTTCAAGGATACTACCATGTTTCCATGAGCACAAAGTGGGAGGAAGAAACCAAACCCTTCAGATACATGAGCAATACTACCTGCACCTGCATCTGCATGGAGTCCTCCGCAGTAGCTCGTTTTTGCTCAGCCTCCATTAACTGCAGCATCCTCTGCTCCAGCTGCTGTTTTGACACCATTGTATCAGTCAGTTTACTGTGCAAGCTCTGGATTTCATTGTCTTTGGCCACAAGCTTATTCTGCACATCTGTAGCAGAAATGTCAGGACTTTAATTCAGAAGTAAAATATTTAACTTTGGGGGAAAATAACGTTCACTGAAAACAGGGAGGCAGATTAGAAGCTTTACTCTTGTAGCAAGCCAAGGTTCAGCTCTCCCATCTAGATTCAAGCTAACTGGTATCACAATAACACACTATTTCCCCAGGGTGCTGAAGCAGGACTGACTTCACCTGAACATTATTTCAGCCTTTTTTTTTTTAAATACAAACAAATGGCAACAGCCAAACCACTGCATTAAGCATTACTTGGGAACTTTGGGGTACGTGCCTTGTTGTGCTGCTTCGTGTTCTGCTGTTCTTTTCCTGAGATAAGCCTGGATTTCTTCCCATCTTCTCTCTGCTTCCTGCTGCTGGACCTTCATGTTGAAGAGAGAGGTTGATGAAAAGAAGTCTACCTTTTAATTTATTTTTGAAACATTCAGAGTGCATTTCTTCAGTGCTATTCCCAAAACATAAGGCAATGAAGCAAAATTGTTTCTTGTTTCCCTCAGGGCACATCAGAGAGTCAGAGTGCCCTGTAATCCTCCTCCTAGAGTACTTTAGTCTATTAATTTGAAAGGCAAATTGTGAACAGGATTTCATTATAGGCTCTTAACAGGATGGTTTAATATGAAAGCTTAACATCTTTGCCCTGCAAGTTCAGGATTAACACTAGAAGCCAGACTAGCCACGCATCACATCAATCTGAACCTAGTAATTAAAAGGTGTCTCAACTCCAGATACCAACTCTCCACCTGCAAGGGTCAGAGGCAGGGAGAACTTCTGGTAACTAAGATTTAATTGCAAATATGGAAAAAGTAAAGAGCTCCAGATTGGCATTCTCACCTATAAACACTAGGTTTCTCTTCTGAAAAAAAAAAAGTTTAAATACAACAGACCTTTTCCTCCAAAGGAAAAGAAAGAGGTGCATCCAGAAGCCAGTCCATTTACATTGTAACTTAAAAAGTGCATTTATTTAAAAATGCAAACATAAATTTAAGAAAAGCACATGGAATCATAGAATGTTAGGGGCTGGAAGGGACCTCAGGAGATCATTGAGTCCAACCCCCCTGCTAGAGCAGGGCCACAGAATCGAGGGCAGGTTACACAGGGACAGATCCAGGTGGGTCCTGAAAGTCTCCAGGGAAGGAGACTCCACAACCTCTCTGGGGAGCCCCAGAGTATAGCTTCCAATAAAAAAATCACACAAGAACAATGACATAGGGATGAACACCTCCAAAATCTCAAATCTTGCTGGAACTGTATACTCAGAAAGCAAAATTCAACACCACCAGTTAAGCCTTTTAAAGACATTTCCCTGGAAGGGCAAGTTTCCCTGCACAGGGAGATTTGGAATGGCTCAAAACCCAGAGTACTGACTAAACCCATTAGGTAAGCCCATGGCTCAGCCTGTCTGAAAATGGGTACTTGCACAGATAAAGATGTCTGGGAGTTTCAGTGGCCAGGGAAACCCCTGAAGCAATTCTCCCCCCCCCAACTCTGGACTCGGCTCAAAGCCTCGAGCGTAACTCGATGGGCCGAGAAACCCCAAGTCACCTTTAGCTGAGCAACGGCCTGCTCCGCGTTCTTCTTCTGGAGCTCCTCTTGCTGCAGTTTGCTGCTCTTCTCCCCCAGCTCGTTCACCAGCCGAGCGTAATCCTGGCGCAGTTTGTTCAGCTCGGCCGACTGCCTGAAAATAAAACAGTTCAAGAGCTTTTTCTTTATCGCCCCCATCCCCCTTCCTTTTTTATTTCCAAGCAGCACAGGCCATAACAGCAGCTACTCAAACATCAACACCACGTCCTGTGTTTGCAGCCAGAGGGCTGGTCTGGGTGTGGGCTATTGTGGTGGTGGTTTTTTCCCCCACACTGAAGGGATGAGGGCTGGGTACTCTCGGCCACCAGCACAGCAGAGCAGCTCCAACCCCCTGAGTCAGAAACAACAGGTCAGCAACAAGCCACAAGCATCAGTTCCTTCAAACATCTGCAAGCTGAGGGGTGTAATTTGGACTGGCTTCTGTAAAGAGGCTCAGCATAAAGAAAGGTCCCACACTGAAATTCACATTCCTTTCCTCTTCCCATAAAGGATTATTGACCTCAGACTTACTCCAGACCATTCCTCCTGGACTAACTGCACACATCTCTTTGGACTATACACTGCCTCCTGGCCTTGACTTACCTATTGACTTATGAAAGTATCTGATGCACTCTCTCACTTAGGGAGAGAAGATGCATTTGTAAAGCCCAAAGGAAACATTTTAAAAGGCTCCCCTTTGTGTCTAAGCAAATAAAAAGCAGTTTATTTTTATCTTAAGTTTGCCTGAATGAAGGCTTTCTCAAGGTAACTGCCTATGAGATAATGATGTTTCATGTCTATGATCAGGACACCTAAACTGAGGGTACCAGTTCCCTGCTCTGAGAGCTCACAGTATCCACCTGCCCCGGCAGGACACGGGCAGGGAGCAGAACACGCTGCTGAGCTGTGCTTGGCAGCACAGGATCTGTTAACAGCAAGGTCCTTATAGAAGCAGCATCTCTGCAGGAAAAGCAGAGCCAGAAAAAGAAGATACTGAGCCTGTGCCAAGTCCTGACAGCAGCTTGGAGATTCTAGTGTCCGACAGTAACAAATACCTGAGAGCACAGAGTGTGCTCTGTTTGTTTTCTGTAGGCAGAAACCCACCAGCAGCAGCAAACCCATCTGGCTGAGACTTTTACTGGGGTGCTTGGCTTTTCCCATAATACATACAGCCCTCTGCCAGGCCAGGGGCAGCCTGAGTCGTATCTCCAGAGACAAAACCTTGACGTACCTTTTTTTTTTCCCCTCAAACATTCACACCACCAGCAGAGAAATCCAAGCACTGCCCCGGTGGTGTCGTTAACTGCTGGGTGTTGATTTTATTCTTATTGAAAGATTGATTTATGAGTTTAGAGCTGCTCTCCCAGGAGGCCAGCATCAGCACCTCTCCTAAAGCCCCAGGGGAAAAGATACAGACCCTGCCAAAACCACCAACTGTGGCTGAGCTCTTCAGTGCTGCTTTCTGTGAAAGCCTCAGCACCTGCTCTGTGAAAGCTCAGGCTTCACACTGGGAAGAGACAGATATGAAAACCTTGGCTCAACTCAGACAGCCACCTCCCCAGCCCAGCGTGCCCGTGTTCCTAGTGTAACCACAAATTCAAAGACGGCCAAGGAGATGGAAACAAAAGTAGAAGCCAGAACAACTCTTTAGGGAAAGCTTAAAAGCACAACAGAGCTCCAAGTAGCTGCTAACATACTTGCTCTCCATTTGATTGGTGGAAGTACTGACAGCATCTCTCAGGATACCATTTTCCTGCTTCAGGTGGCTTATTTCTGCCTCCATCTGCTCACGGAGTTGCTGGAACTGATGGGGAAAGAAAGATCAATTCCAACAAAGGTTAAAAAAAAAAATAAAAAGCAATAAAAAGCTCCAACAAATTATAACAGTAGGTAACACAATAGCTTCAGTAAATAAAACTAAGGGGATTTTTGGGGAGAGGGGAAGTTTTGCATCCTTCCTCACACACCCACTCAAACTAAACTGTGCAACTCAGACCTTCTTGCTCAAGTAAAAGCACTGATTTCCTTTTATACCTGTGTACCAACCTACTTATCAGTGCAACTTTGTTTGTTTGTTTGTTTAAAAGACTACACGAGTGTTACTTAGGACACCAACTGCTCAGCTGTACAACTTGTCAGTAGCTGGCTATCAGTATATTACTTTTCCAAAGGCAAATAAACATGCTGTGAATAAACATTAGAAATTTGCAAAGCCTTTAAACAAAGCAGAAAAAAATATAAACTAACAAAACACAGATTAGAGCATGTAAACCACAAGAGTAGCCCTCATCCAGCATCCTGACATCAAGATTATGAATTAGGTCCTTTATTTAGGTGATAATATGCTCTGACTGCATCTTCAGCATGGTTCCCAACTGAGGCAGAAAGAAGCCCTGATAACCCCAGGCTGCTTCAGTATAGCACAAGCAAAATAAAAAGACAGGATTCAAAAGGGGGGAAGAAAGAAAAAAAAATAAAAATGGACTCTGCCCTCGCAGACAACAGCGTGTCTGGTCTGACAGCCCCACAGCCTGCTTTGAAAAGAGAGCTGTATCCTTGGAAAACAGAGCCATACAATCTTCCTCTCCCAGTGCCAGCTGGTTGGTATGGCTGACACCATTTCTGAGACCCAGTTTCCTCAACTGCCTGATTCATCAATGAGGATTTTGTATATAAAAATATCCAAACAAACATCTGTGTAACAACTGCAGCATTTTTAATGCCAACAGATACAGGAGATCCCAGCAGTGCAGGGGCACAAACCCCATCCCTGGAAACATTCCAGGTGAGGGTGGATGGGGCTCTGAGCAACACTCTAGCTGCAGAAGTCCCTGCTCAGTGCAGGGGAGTTGGATTAGATGGCCTTTCAAGGTCCCTTCCAACCCAAAACATGTAGTGATTCTATAATAATTGGAAGCTTTGACAATTAATTAATTTTCAGCTTCTCTGCAATGCTACAGCACATCAGCAGAGGGAGCAGAACCAGAGCACTGGCTCCTCTGTGCATCCTTTCTCCAGCTTTGCCTGTGAGAGCAGCATTTGCAGAAGTCACCCGGCCGTGCCCAGATCTCCTTCACCCTCCCCAGCCAGCAGCAAGGTGCTCTCATCACACAGTTGTCCACACAGGTTCAAAAGGAAGCTGTCTCTGCTCAGGAGAACACAGCTCTGCTCCAAAACTGCAGAGATCCTACTCTCCAAAGTGCTGAGACAGAAGATACAGCATTAAAGCCAGAAAGTTCACATGCTGGGTGGGCTTGGTGATGTGATATTTATGCACAAAAAAAGAAGTTAAGATGTGAAATCTAAGCACTGGTCAAGTTGGTATAAGAGGATCCATTTTTCTTCGAAAACCAAATCAAATTTTCAATCTGATGAAACAGTCTGAGGACACCATTATAATGCAACTTCAGGAGAGTAACAAGGGTCTTAAAATAAAAACAAGTGTCTACCCTTCAAATATTTTCAGCAAATCACTCTCCCAGGCAATGATATTTCTTGTATATTATGCTCTGTTGTCACTCTAATTTAAAAAATGAGATTTATCAGCTGGTAAATGGTCATCAGCATTAGAGGCTCTCTTCAGTTGAGTATTTCAATTAGATTTTACACTTCAAGTAACATTTCAGCAGAATACCATTAAGGAAAAGTAACTAGATCAGATGCAGGCTGTCTGGTTACCACTGGTCTTTTACAGACTCTGAAAGTCACCTCTGAGAAAACCTTGTCACACTTAAGTCAGAAAATTGCAACCAAGTTCCCCATCCTCACCCAGCTGTGTTCCACCACCTGAGTAACTACTCAGGGTAAAGGAGCAAAACCCCTTCGAGGGAGCAAACAACAAACACCCAGCTAAAGCAATGATTCCTCAGCCCTGACCTGCTTGTGCACACACACAGTTCTGGTAAAGCATTTACCTTTATCTTCATCTGCTGAGACTCCTGGTAGTTAACGTGTATCTTGCTCTGAAAAGTGCCATTCTCCTTTTCCAGCGTGTTGATGCGCTCTCGCATTTTGGCTGTAAGCAAGCCCGTCCTCTCCTTCTCTGCAACCAGCTCCTGGGGTGAGAAAGGGAAAAAGGGGAAAGAAGTCATCCCCTGCACCCTTCTAGAGTCTAATGGTCAGTGTTGTAAAGGTGACTAAAAGTAGAGCAAGCGTGCATCAAACCAAAGTCAGCATCAATCTTCATTTGGAGGGAGAAATTGGGAGTGTTAGACCCAAGCAAACTTCCAGCATCAAAATGAGGACTTAGGCTCAGTGTCATGTCACATTTATTAAAAAGATTTGCCAATTTCAACACCCATCTTCTGTTGTCTCCAAAGAGCTGGGGTCTTATTTCTATCAAGTTTGGCCAAATGACAGAGTCCTAATGTTAAAAATCACGGACGTCGTAAGGGCAGAGCTCAGATTTTCATCCCAAATAGAGCAAAATGGAAGAACACAGGCAAAGAACAGCAGCAAAACCACAGAGCCCTTTGGAGCAAATAATTGCTTTGTAGCATGCTGCAAAGCCAACCATTTTGCCAGAGGAGATGGGCTATTAGTACCTAGCAACAGGCAGAGAAGCCCTGAATCCCACCAGCATGATGCCATATTATAGCAATGTGTTATTTCCATTTGAAAGCTATTTAGATTAATCATTTTATTAGCCAGTAATTCAACCCAGGCACCTGAGAAATCCATAGAGCTGCTCTTCTGCAATAAAAATGCACTTGCTGTAGTAAGCAAAAACATTTAAGTTCAGCTATCAGCAAGCTCCTGTTGCAGAATGAGGTATTTGTACCATCTAAGCTTCAGGTGTCTCCAGCTATGCAGCCCAGCACGCAGCTCCTTACAGTGCCAGGGAGCCTGGACACATAATTTCAGTGCTCTAAAGTATTAGCCTGAATACCCTCCATCTCTGTACAGTAATTACAGCTTCCTCCCCCCTCCTTTAATTTAAATAAAGGCCATTCTCTATTTTAGATCCAACTTACTAGCTCCAGAAGGATGGTTCCCCCCCCAAATGAATCAGTGATGCAAGTTCCCAAGCCCCTCTTTGCTCCTGGAGGCATTTAGGAACTTGAGTTGCATCAACAGTTTTAAGTCACTTTTGCAAATACAGTGTAAACAGCCTGGCACAGACCTTCTCCAAGTTATATGCTACGATGCAACAAACAGAAGGGCACCAGGGCATACAGTAGCTTCCCTCTCCCCCACACCCATTCCACCACCCATCTGCAGTCCTCACTAACCCAGCTACCCTGCCAAGGCAGTGCCAGAGATCCCGGGAAGATTAACTTTCACCTAGCTTGTGTTTTGCCAAATACCTCCAAGGTCAGGCACCTCTCATTCTCATTTATCCTCTCCACTTATCATCTTTATCAACACCCCTGCAGGGACATCTGCACCTTCAAGTCCCTCCATAGCCTTTGGCAGTGTTTTCAGAAAAACACTCATCAGAAGGCAAGAGCTTTTTGTCAGTCAGGCTGGGCTCTCTCTTGTTTAACACCATACTTCAGCACTGCAGCAACTTTGCTTCTACCCATTTCCTCCCAGCTTTCCGCAACATCCATTTATTTCTCCTTCTCCCTTTCCTCCTCCAATTCAGAAGGCAACCCCCCGACCCCTGCTTCTCCACAGCTCAGGCCGTGCCTTTACAAGCACCATTTTGCTGTGGTTTTTTTCCCCAACCACATCAGCCTCCCCCAAACCCAGGCTCCTTCATTGTACTGAAGCAGCAGGTAACTCATCCCCCCTTTAATCCTTCAATCCTGAGCCAGAGTTTAACTTTTTTTTTCCTTTGGGCTTTCTGTACCCAACTTTTGTCCTGCAATGCAACCTTTGTGAGCCTAATGTTCCTAAGAATCATCACCCTGAAAGTCTTCCATTCGCTCCACATCTGCTGAATTATTTGTTCTTCCCTAACTGCTTTCCCCAGAAACCTTCCTAATAAAAAAGAAGTTAGGTTTCATAAACTAGTTTTGACAGTGGGGCATCAGCATCTCTGTTAACTCTGAAGTAATCAGAGCTGAAACTCAAGGAGCTAAGCAGCCTACACTTTCTGTAGCATTCTTACTTTAGGAAGCATATGATCATTGTGCCTAGGAGCACTCAAACTTTTGAACTAGAATATGTGCCAAATTAAAACTAGGATGCAGAAAAGGTGCTTAATATTTGCATCCCCAGAACCATATTCTCCTCATGAAGGAGACGTTTTTAAAGTAACCTTTTGAAAAGAAAGAGAGTCTTGGCTTAAAAGTCTCAGTAAGTGAACTCTCTGGAAAAACCACTGGAAAATAAATCCACATAAATACCTTAATAGCTTCATAAAACCAAACATAAAGTCTCTGTAGACTTTCCCAACATAGAAAGTTCCACCTTTCAATTTATACTAAGCTCAGTAAACCCACCCTTGCTGGCTGCTGATGCCACACACCCCTGGCTTCTCTCTCTCCATATTTACCTGGGTGAGCTGCTTGCACTGCTCCTTCACAACAGCTGCCTCCTCCTTCATCGCAGCGAGCATTTTCTCTTTGTCTTGGAGCTGGTGTACAGCTGCAGCTGTCTCAGCCTTGCTAGCCTGCAGGAAAAACACATAAAAATGATCATACATGCCAGAAGTCTTTGCACTGCACGCCGGCAGGCAGCAAACTTGAAGAAGCAGCAGCCCCTCCTGCCCCTGAAACGTCCTCCTGCGTGGTGTACACGGCATCATCGGTGCCCAATTCTGCTGCTAATGGATCCTGCAGAGCTGATTTCATTAGACCAGGAAATGGATTTTCAAGCACTGAAAACAATTAAGAGAATAAATGGGCTCTTAAGGTGCTTCTGTGTTAGAAGAGCCACTGGGGTGGCACTGGGGGAAACAAAGAGGAGCCTTTAAGAGATAAAGACCCAGAGATGCTGAATCATTCAATAATTGATGTTGGAAGAAACTTCCAAGATCACTTGGTCCAACCCACACTCAAAGCAGGTATAATCCAGCCAACTTAATCTCTTGAAATATCTCACTACAAAGGAAAATGGGAATGCTGGTCTGGTCTCTCCTCCCACCTCACAGGAGGGCCTTCAGCTGACATAAGTACATCTCTGCTGGCACACTGACACAAGAGGTTTTAGAGATACTACAGGGAGCAATGCCTAAGGTCCTGCCATTTATATACTGGTCCTAAAATTGAAATAACTGCAGCAAGGGGCAACTTTTCTAGGTGTTTATGCTCGGAATTCACTCAATCAAGTCTGAGAACTGAAGAAGCAAACAAGTATCAGTCCCATAAATGCACCCTGGACTTGTTTGGAAGTTCTCTGGCACGTGGGAAGGCTGGCTGGTGATGTTCAGAAGCAACCCTGGTGATAAAACACTACAAACAAAAGTCTTGCATGAGTTACAGGAAAATATTAGCATTTCCATCTACAGAAACCTGTATTTTTTTTTTGGTTGTATACAAGCCCAAGAATCCATTTTGATCCTGCAGGTTTAGCTTTAACACCAAATCATCCTTTAAAAGAAAAATACATCAAGGAAGCTGGTGCTTCCAAATAAGAGGCAATACCATTGCAAGTGTACCACTAGTGGGTTTTCAGTTACGTACTGAAACAAGGGCCCAGAAAGAAAATGAAATATCTCGCTGGTTCTCAAGACACAGTTGCACAAATCCCTAACAACCTGCTCCTGATTCTACGTTGACCCTGTTACAAGCAGGGGGTTGGACTGCATGACCGTGTGAAGTCCCTTCAGACTCAGTGTGACGTGCTCTGATATTGCATCAGCTGAATCGACACATATCCAGTTCTGCATTTCTCTTCTGCCACACATCTGCAGAAGAATACAGAATTGCAAGACTTCAAGGGTGACAAACAGGATGTTACGAGCATAAAGTGACAAATCATGAGTCACAGGAGGGAGAAGACGATGGTTGTAAGATGTTGGTGGTCAGCATTCTCTTCCGAGAACCCCTACGCAAACCCCTGAGGTCGCTTCCAAGTCTGAATCACAGAATGTTAGGGGTTGGAAGGCACTTCAAAAGAGCATCTAGTCCCACCCCCCTGCCAGAGCAGGATCACCTAGAGCAGGTCACACAGGAACGCGTCCGCGTGGGTTTTGAATGCCTCCAGAGGATCAACCTACAATCCTATGAAAATTACAGAAAGAAATCAACAGACTAGAACATATAGACTTGAAAGATGGGAGAAGCCTTGCAAACCACAGAATTAGCTGATCAAAGGCACAGTCACAGCAGCTGCTTCTTCATTTCTGCCATAGTTTATCCCACTTACACATCTGTGAAGGAGGGCTCCTGAACACCACCAGCCAGCCTTCCCCCGCCAGCACGTGCTCGGCAGCTGCAGCAGCCGTCCCGCGTACAGCTCATTATCCTCCACGGTCATGTCTGCTCTTCAGGAGCAGTCAAAAGCCATCAGCCTGTTTAGGCAGCCCGTGGGATGGCAGATGGCAGCACACAGGCATCTGACAACTGCTTGCTGCATGCAGAGCAAGCGCACACCAGCTGGAAAAAGGCTCCCAAAGACAGAACGCAGGAATCGCAAGAGAACGTTGACGTAGCTGATTTGACAGCAACTCTTCCAATTTCTGCTGTGGCTCCTCTCCCCCCACCTCCCCACGGTCATTCACCTTTTGCAAGACGTCGTGGATTGCACTGGATTTCTCCTTTAACACCTCCACCACACAGCGGGCCTCATCTTCACTGAAGATCATGTTCTTCAGGCCCAGGACAAAGTCTTTGAATTTTACTTCGGCGTTCTCTGCAACACAGAAGGGAGGAGATATTTACCTTGGACTCCATACAGAATTATTTCTTT
Source organism: Chloroceryle aenea (assembly GCA_013399075.1). NCBI lineage: Eukaryota > Metazoa > Chordata > Aves > Coraciiformes > Cerylidae > Chloroceryle > Chloroceryle aenea. The sequence continues at coordinate 298,248 of VWZY01010816.1, forward strand.
TGCCCTGCAACAGCATGTGATGGGGGTATCGTTCTGCTTTATATTTAATTTCAGTCTGAAATGCCAGGAAGCAAAAGGTCGTGAACATTCAGCCAAAACAACATCTCTCCAATGTAAAATCCGATAACAATCTGGCAGTTGATAGTTTTTGGGGGGGAAAAAAAAAATCCCACTGCTTTGTTTGTACAGTTGGTAACATTTATAGGGTTGCTAGCAAGAAGACAAAGTGTAACACTGGTTTTAGGGGGGGGAAAAATAGAATAAATGGGAAAACTTGAAGAGTCCTTTCAAGCGTGACAGTAATTCCAGTTAAAGGACAGCCCAGCTCCATGAGAAATATGCAAATGACAAGGTAATTAATTTAAAAAACAGCATGTTTTTGATTACAATATTCAGAAAGCAGAAAAGTATTCCCTCAATCTAAATCTGGAAGTGAAATGTTGTAGAAGGAGTTCAGCAGTAGGAAGATAAATGAGCAAGATCCCTCTTTATGGATAAGTGTTTAAAAGGACAAACAAGGAAACACAATTTAACTGAACCATGCTCTAAAGTGAACAAAAACCCCATCATTGGTGTAAAAAAACACAGGCTCCACATACACAAGTCATGAGGTGGCCCCCTAACTTCAGTAAATGGAAGCACAAGCCCAAGGTGTCCAGTATCTGTCAAATGCTGCCCAGTGCACAAGTGAGTGAAAGGATCAGGGGAGACAAAAAGCAGCAGCTTAGAAGTGATACTTGGTTCAGAAAGTGTCCCACGGCTCAAAGAGAATGGTCAAAGTTTGAGCCCACAGGTGCTAAATGTGCCACTGAAACCAAGCCACACATCAAACCTGGACCCCTCCAGAGTTTGAAAAATAAGCAAAAGAAGAACAACAACAAAGTAGAGAATTTCTTCTAAGCCCTTAGAAGAAATTATTGAGTGTAAAAACAAATCCTGAATAACACAGTGCAGGGAGGCAGGGAGGAAGTGCTGAGAAACTCTACCACACTCTTGCTCGTCCTAAATCCAACTTAGTCTTGGCCACAGACTTCAGATCACATCGTTGCTGCGCTGACACCATCAATGATGCTGTTACCAGGAATATGCCAAAATCCTGAGACCACAGCCTGGTTATCCAGGAATCTGCAGCAGCTTGGCCTGCACCAGCCTGAGCCCTGTGCTCCCTGAAGACAGGAAGACCTTGCCCTTGCATCCAAGAAGCTTACAACCAGAATAGGGGAAGATTTCTATATTGGGAGGGCAAATCCCAGCTGACACAGGAGAATTAGGAGCTCACACAGAAGGTTACAGCTTGCGGAGGAAATGAGAAGGGACGGGAAGCCCGTGAGAGGCTTTGATGCTGCAGGGCAGTAATATGCAGCCGTGGAGCTAGAAGCACCAAGAGAGCCTCAGGCAAGTGGGAATACAATCCAGGTATGACAGAGTTCCCAGGGATGTTCTCAGTGAGCATTTTAGAAGTCTAAAAAACAGGGTTCCAAAGAGTGCAGCGAGTGACCAGGCAATGCTGGAGAGCCAACCTCCTGCACATAACAGAGCAGAGGACTGCTGCTCTGTCATCTGGCTTCTCTTCTCTGGCTGCCCACAGATTTCAGGGGCTCATCTCACAGCTCAGTAAGTTTGGCACACTCTGAGAGGGTCAGGGGCTTATTTAAAGTTTCATGGTGGGATAGAGAATCGTTCCACACCTCTGTGAGAGAGTACGAAAGAAGCTCCCCTGTCTCCACCAATTCCAACTGCATAAAAAGGAAAATTCCAAGTCTTGCTGGAAACAGCCAGACTCGATCTCCACCAGCAGTTTGCTTCAGGTGACTCTGCTGCTCTCAGAGATGCAGACTGGCTGGTCAGCTCCAGGCTACCTACTGTAAAACTCGCTCCCACTCATCTGTGTGGTCTGCCATCACCCGTTTGCTCGCTGCGCGGACACAAAAGCCTACAGTGGGTCAGCCTGAAAAGGACTCGGATGGCACAAAGCCCTTTCAGCACTGCCAAAGACAGGGGAGAAATGAGCACAGACAAGAACAAACAAAGTTCTTCAGCCACAAATGTCTTACTCCAATCACTTCTTCCTAGCAAATAAGAAAGGATTCCCCTCCTCACACACAGCGTGTTTGCCCTGTTCGGGTTTGCAAGCAGGCTGGGCCAGAGAGAATTTCTTACCTTTATCCGTTTCATTCTTCAGTTTCTTGCCACTGCTCTTCTGGATCCCCTCATTCACATTTTGTTTTGCTACTTCAACCACTTCTCGCTTTTCCAAAGTGCCAGCATCAGAATTATCCATCAAAGGAATGTAAGTAGTTGGTTGAATAAGAGGTTCATCCACCAAAACTGTAATCAAAAGTCCACAGGATGGGTTAAAGATTTGTAATGATTAACATTTTGGAAAAGGTATGTAACATATTAGAGAGTTGGATTAAAGCACCTCTAACCCCAACAGTTAGTTATACTCTGTTTCCATTATCCTTCACAGCTTAACTCATTAAAGCTCTTCAAGTTAGTTCATTAAATAAAGGTCTCTAATGCATAGTAATTTAATAGCTTCAATTAAATTTCTGTTTCCAAACCTGCCTTTTAGCATTTTAACAAGTAGCAGAGAACCACCTTTACATTGTGACTTTCATTTCACTTTAACCAGAAAGTTCCACTTAGCATCCGTGAGGCTGGTTTACTTGTGGCTGTCTCTGAAATCATTCAGCATCCCCAAAGGATGAGCAGAGTATGAAATCATTCAGCATCCCCAAAGGATGAGCAAAGTCTTTTGTTCCTATTCTGTTAAAAGCTGGTATCTTACTGACAGCATTTTCACCCACATTACATCACTTCTGAACTAAATCATTTAAGCAGAGCATGTGGTAGGGACAGCAACCCAGCCTCTTTCACATGCAGACTCAACTGCACTTAATGAAGTTATCTCATCTGTCAGAGCAGGCTTTAGGCATCATTAATATTCAGAGAGGTACCCAGAGGTACTGACCAACCTCGGGTCTCCATTCACACAGCACTGGGTAAATATGGTGAGAATCAGCCTCTGTCCAAAGAGCTTTTCAGCCAGTGCTGCTGAGACCAGCAGGGGAAGGGAGAGAAGAGCAACAGACCAGGGCCAGCAGATCTGGCCAGCAACAAAGCTGGATTTGCTGTTTGCCCAGCTCCTGAGCTGCTGGGCCCTGCTGCCTGAAGTATGCAAGATGTCATGCACAGAGCTGTGCCACAGCAGGGAAACTCAATGACCCAGCCAGCTCAGCCTGAAGTGGACAACAGATGCCACGCAGCAGACTGGAGAGAGGAGGAATTGGGTGGGATGCAAGGTTTCAGGCATCAGTGCAAAATGAATACGCGTTCCTGGCTGCCAGAGAGGCAGTTATAAAACACTTTTCTATTCTGGCTGCCGTTAAGGAGCAGAATAGGCCAGATGGACCTTTTATGTCACCTGCTAGAGTCTTTCCACTCAAGCAGCCAGCAAACACCAGCAGGTACACTGCAAGCTCAAGAGAGCCCTCCTTTAGCAGAAATATCCACCACCTAATCCAGTTACCATCCACACCTTTTCCCTTCCTCCCCTTATTACCTTCCCCTCCTCATTTTAGTCCTCTCCTTTTGAAATGTATTTGACATCAGTGGGACACTGCAGTGTCAGTAACATCTGAAATCCCCATAGTACCATCTGCACCAGTTCAGATGCCCACTGCAGCTCATTTTTGCTCTGTCATTTTGGAGAGGTGGCTTTAAAGAAGACAGCTTGCACTCGAATAATGCATGAGCTACTCCCATGTAGCACTGACAGCTTAGCTGTAATGCTGGCTGAGCTGCTACTGACACTTAAGGAAAAGTCTGTTGTCTATAAAACAGCCCCTCAATAAAGGGTGATGGATGCACCAGGGAAAGCATGAGAACATCCACTGAAGGCAATCACATCCTAGGGTCCTCATCAGTAGGATTCTTCTGGGAGTAACTTGAAAGTTTTTCAGTTGTTACAACGTCGAGGAACCCTACTACTTGGAACCCCACCTTGGTCTGACCAGGGCCCACGACTGATCTAGACCCTGAGGACCTGACCAAAGTATAAAGGAAACAGTGACCAACATTGTCCACTGCGGGAGCGGTTCACCAGCCGCCAACTTCTTCATGGCTGTCCCCGTAAAGAGAGTTTTGAGAAGCTAACAAGGTGACCTCACAGATCTTCATGGTCACACTCTTCCCAAGAGGCAGAGGCACAACGGCATTCATTGTAAAAATCAAAACAAATAGAGAGGCTCACTGAGCCAAGAGGAGACAAGAAACAGCATCTTGGCAGAGGATGAGGGATGACGAACAGTAAAGGCCTTGACAGCAAAGACGTGCAGTTTATGTTGGAGCAACAGCTAGCTAACAAAAGGACAGAAAGAGGGGAACGTGGTCAAAGCAACCAGCTAAAAAACTTCTGTCTGGTTTGGGGCAGATGACTGCAGCAGCTCCAGACATGTCTTGCTCAGAGCAACATAGAGCCCACTCAGCTTATACTCTAAGCCAACCTATTGCTCCCCGATTCAAGCGTGGATGTTTGGATTCAAAAGAGCTCAAGAAGGGTCACAGCATCATCCCACATTCAGTGGTACCAGCTGTTTGTAAAATAAAGCAGTATCTCAGGCTGAACAAGCTTTCCTACCTGGAATTCCTGCGTTTTTCAAATTGGAAGGGTTGTTATTCTAAGAGTTTCTTTTCCAAACAAAAAGAAACTTCTCCCTTTTCTTTCTTTTCCTTTTTCCACAGGAAAAGAAACTGAAGCATGAATGCCAAAAAGGTTTAACAGTCAAGTTTATCTGAACTAAGTCAGTTTGTATTCTCACCATTATCAACTTTCTGCTTCTTTGCAGAGACTTTTTTCTTTCCAGACACATTTTCTTGCTTTATCTCCTGGTGGAGCAGCACCGGGTCTTGCTTTTTGGCAGGAGATACAACAGAATCAGTCTTAGTGTCTTGATCATCTGTAACAGACAATTAGGACAATATACCCTTCTGCATATTATCATCACTTTTAAACCAGTCAAACTCTAATAACCCAAGCCCACTCCCAGGAAAGAGAAACCCAAGTAATTTAAATCAGAACGCCAAGTCACCCACAGGTACGTTCACACACGCTCCCACAGACACTCCCCGATGGGCTGAGACCCCAAAGCAGGAGGAAGGTTTAGCAGAATCAAGAGCTACAAGCACCTAGAGCTTTGACAGACAGGAATCATATCTGCGAGCAGAAGATAGGGCAACACAAAGAAGAGTTTAACAGATCCAGCCCAGGTTTTACTGCCCATGGTACCCGTATTAGTTGCGTATTTGCAGGAAGTGTTTTACTCCCCTCCCCACCGTGAGCCCACTGGGATATTTTAGACACACACACACCCCCCCCAGTAGCTACTGGGACTGTGAGAAGCAGAAAATTAAGTGTTTCACATCAGGGAACTGTCCTTTTAACAGTTGTTTCTATGGAGAATATTTTTTATCTTTCTGGACAGCCTGTGCTATACAATATTCTTGTCAGAGCTGACACACAGATACAGGGTTACAGTGTTAGCTCCTGTAATCAAGGGTAAGTCAGTTGTGGCTGCCCTCAGCACAGCCCTTGCAGACCACAATTTAACCATGCCACAGAGATTTTTTTTCAGAGAACACCCACAAACAAGATTTGATAGTTTTTTTGGTGGTGGTGGTGGCAGTGGGTGGGTCTTTTTTCTCCCTTTTTTTGAGAAAAAGAAAAAATTCCACCACATCAAGCAGCAATGTCATTCTTTTTCCTCACGCCCTGGTGCAAACCTGGAACGCCAGCATCTCAAAAGGGCAATCTGAAAATACTTTGGCTTTTCCCTTATTTCTGAAACTGGGTATTTGTATTGGTTTTTAACTTATATTTATAGTCAGAGAACAACACTGACTTCTCCCGAGGATAGGGTGAGGACAGTCCCGGGCAATTCTGAGTACAGTTTTCAGTCTGTTCTAAGTTAGATGTTTCAGTTACAATGGCTAGACTGGTTTTAGCTTCAGTTCCATTCAATTATAGATGTCTAGCAGGTAGGAAGCAGCTGTAAGTGCTTCTTTCCATGAATCAGCCACCAAACACCTTTGTGCATTAAGCCTGCACTTAAACACCGATGTCTTTTGCAGCCTGCTCTGGAGTTTCTCTAGGTGCCTTTCCTTATCAAAGCAACCCCTCTGAGGTCTCCACTTTTTCATAGCCTGACATCAGAAGGCACACAGCAAACATCTAATGACTTTTGAGGTAATCAGAGGTTTGACAGCTTGAGAGCAAAGTAGCCAAGCCATAGAGCAAAGCAGAGATAGGAGCTACTGTTTCATTCAACATCTCTAGCTGAAGAAAGCAAGGACAGGGAGGAAGAAAAACAGAGCATTGCTGCCAGATGGAAAACAGGGAAAAAAAGCAATAGCTCGTAAAGAGGAAAAGGTTAGGAGTGAGCTTTGCCCTGTCGAGACCAGGCACAACAGTTGTGAGAGAGACACTCTGTGGCCTTGCAAAAAGCAGAACACAGTTTTGGCGTTCTGTGCAAGAAGCATATGCAACGTCAGATACCCATTCCATTTTTCTGCTTCTTCTGCCCAGGCTTCTTCTTAGATGCTGCTGATTCAGATGGTGGAGTGGGCTGTTTTGTAACAGGGACTGGTTCTACTTTCTTGCCTGAAGACTTGGATCCTTCCGACTCCTTAGTTACATGATCATCTTGAACGGCCTTATGCTTCTTCTCCTTCTTCTTCCGTTCTCTGACGCCGGCCGCCGCTTCAGCGGCGCTCAAGGGAACGGGAGCCACGTGCTCTTCATCCGTACTCAGGGCATCAGAGAGCTTAAAGTCCCGAGGTGTACTCTCAGAGTCAGACTCGTGGATGTTCCCATTCTGAGCTTCTTTCTTCTTGTTCTTCTTCTTCTCTGTTTTCTTTTTATCAGCCTTGGTAGGTGGAAACTTTAGGTCCCGTTTCTGTTTTGCAAGGACTTCGTCATACAAAGTTTCTTTCATGAAAAGCCAGAAGAAGAGGAAGATGACTGTAATAACCACAGAAGGAATGAGGATGATAAAGTAGGTAGACTCGTAGAACTCCATTGTGCTTTTTCTTAGCTATATTATAATAAAAAACCTATAGGGAGGCAGGAAAAAAAAAGAAAAAATTAGGTTTTTGAACACAATTTCCTTGATATTATTTCCCCCATCAATTACAATAACAAAAGAGGCTTTACAATTGTTTTAGAGAAGCCTTAAAATAGCTTTTAATATAATTACTGAACTCTATCAATGACAGAACAACTTCTGGAATCATTTACCATCTGCTTCAAAGTTGTTAGCCTGGATTGGAAGGAACTACAGTTTGCAGGACTGCTGGGCTTGGGAGAGAGCAGTTCTCTTCTTTTCCTTCATCTCCTCCCTCTCCTTTCCCAAGTGAACGCCATAAAATTAAAGCTTTTGATTTCAAAAATACCTGAGACAGCACTTTCCAAGGCTGTGAATCAAGGACCATGCAAAACAACACCAGGTTGGTTTGGGGTTTTTTTTTTGCTATAAATCAAACATAATGAATTAAGATTTTTATCTTGGCAAGTGGGAGTTAAATTTCAACTTCCTTTTGTTTCCAGATTTATGACAGCTTCAGAAGTGGAATGAGGAGAAGAAGGGAGAGAGCCCTAAATTTTAGTCAGCCATAAAGAATCAGGTATTTTCAAAAGTGCTTTTTGAAGTCTCAAAGGCAGCACTAAACTGATGAAAATTCCACACATTTATAGGAAAACAGGAAGATCTGTTACTTATTTTGCACATGTAACAGTACAACTTCAGGGCACTAACGGACCAGATGACTCCAGGTTAATTTGCTGAAAGCATTACTTATGTCACAAGCTTTAATGGTTTTAAAAAAGCAGGAGCCACACAGTTGCTTGCTTATTTTTTTGTTTGTTTTAAAAAAAAGAAGCTAAAAAAAACCAAAATACAAACCAAAAACCTAACTTTGGGGCCAAGGCAATCCCAGTTTTCCCATTTCACAACTGATCACTATGAACAGACACTGATTTTTTTATTTTTTTTTTCAGGGAGAATCCAAACCCTCTCCAGGGTTTTTCTTGTTCCAAGGGGAAAAACAAACAAGAAACCAAACACACAACCAAAAAAAACCCTGAAATCACCAGCCATTGGGAAAAAGAGAAACCACACAATCACAACTCTAATTAAGCAAGTGCAACACCCAATTCACCAACTCAGTTTGAAATCCACCATGGAAAGCACTTGCTTCAACTACATTTTCCTCTACAGAAGAAAAGATGACTCTCAGCTGTCCCTTGGGAGACCCATCCTCTGGGCAATGAAAGGTGAGGGATCCAACACCAGTTGTCTCTCCCATAATCTGTCGCCTTCTCTGCAGCCACCTCCCAACTGCAGCATCCCCCAACACAGCCAACATCTGCAGGGCTCCACAAGAACACCTGAAAAAGCTTCTACTGTTAGTGACTCCAGGCACAGTTATCCATCAGTCCACCCTTCTGCCCTTCTTCAATCAACCAGAGAATGAGAGCTTCACCCAGGCTTAAGATCTCATCACAGAACAGTGGAGGTTGGAATGGACCTCAAGGATCACCTGGTTCAGCCTTTCTTGGGGTGCAGTCTAGGGAAGATGGCCCAGCACCCTCTCTAGCTGCACCTTACCAGCACCCAATATTGCTGACTCCACAGTTCCTGGGGAGATTATTCCAGTGATTGTTCTCCTATCTCACTGGAATTACCCCACAGGTAATTTGTCCTCATTACCCCTTGTCTGTTCCATGGGACTCCTTGTAAAAAAAGGAGTCTACGTCTTCCCTGCAGGCATTCTTTAAATACTGGAACATGGTGATAAGGTCTCCCCTAGGCCTTTTCTCAAGGCTGAGGTGTGAGATGACTCCCAAACCAGCAAGGAGAACAGCCCCACACCTTACAGCAGTATTGCTGCTGAGAAAAAGAAAACACACGTGTCTAAGGAGAGCACACGGAATAAAGTTCACGCAGAAGCTGCATGGCACAGGGAGAGGACAGGCTCCCCTTGCTTCTGGGCAGACAGAAGATTACGCTTTAAATACCTGATAATATTACACTGCAGGTTGCTCTACCTCAACACCTGGCTGTGCTGGAAGCTGCTATCATAACCTGGCTTGCCATCCCACCACTCTGCTGAGAGCTCGGTTTGCAGCCTGGCTCCAGATCAAGAGGGAAGAGTTGGATCTAATAATTTCTGGACAGAGAGGAGTTACTGTGATGTTTGTACAGTGCATCGAGCAGCACAGAAACCAAGGAGTGGGAACTCTAATTTGCCTATTAAGTTATCCAAATAAAAGACTAACATTTCAATACACTTATTATTCATCAGTTATTTTAACGTTAAGTCTCCTCCCAGTTTGTAGTTCCTTTCTGCACTCACAGAGCTCACGAAAGAGGTTTGGGTCTTGAATTACACCCAGCACAAAAAGTTTCAGCCGGGCTGAGAGTGACAGGAGGAAAAGCTGGTGTGTTGGGGAAGAAAAAGCACAGATGCTCGAAACTAAGCTGGAGCTTTCAAAATGATTAGTTACAGCTACTTGATAAACCCAGCTTCCTGCACTAAGTGGTCTAATATTAGTCAGCTCTTGAAGGAAGCAGATCTTGAAAATTCGTCTCAGCCAAAGTCAATATTGAATGCTTACGGGAAAAACTAATCCCCAAAGTAAATATGTAATTAAGCAGCTTTTTCATGAGTGTAATTAAGTTGATCATTACAATATGTTACTGCAACTATTACAATACCTAAAAGGACACAGAGCCCAGCCCACCCTGCCTCACTGATAGAGGAGCACACAGCCAACCCAAAGTCCACCCGAGTGCTTGGGCCGAGCTGGGACAATCACACCCTGAAGCTGTCCCTACACATTTCCCAGCACCCGACACCAGATGCTCAGGTGAAACCACACGCTCAGCAAAACACACGTTACAAAGGCTGGAAACAGGAGGTGTCAGGGGGCAAGATGGTCATCAAGGCAGGGCTCTGTATATGGAGAAAATAATTGCTGCTTTGAGACTAGAGAGGCTGGACGCTTAAAAGCTTTGGCTGCTTCAAGAGGAGCCATAAATAGATAATTGTAACAACTAGTCTGAGTGGGGAATGTAGAACCATAGAATTGTCATGGTTGGAAGAGACCTTCAGAATCATCAAGTCCAACCATTAACCCAGCACTGCCAGGTCACCACTAAACCATGGTCCTCAGCAGCACTGGACTGGGCTAGACAAGGTCTGATCTCAGAGCCAGCGGAGCAATGCAAACTCTGCCAGGCCTCCATCCACCGCCCTGCTCTCCCCTCCCTGCACTTGTGCAACGGGATCATTTCCACCCAGGGCCAGATCCAGAGCACAGCATTGCAAGCATGAGCTTCAGAGCCTCACGCTCAATCCCTGGTCCTGTCCTCCACTCACTCCTCAGGGCAAGGCAGAGCCTGATGAACAAATGAACCCTTCCACCCCAAACGCTGTGATCAGAGGCACACAGATTTGATCTCCAAAGCTCACATCACAAATCCAGCCTTTCACATGGAGAAACACACGGGAATGGCAAACAAGAGCTCTGCTCTGATGGCAGTACAGTAATTCCCCATCTCAGCCAAACGTGTGCAAGGGCATTGACAAATCACTTCTAGAACAATACTATTGCTGGCACACAGAATGACGAGATGAGATCCTTCACCATCTACCCCTTGTCAGGAAGTCTTCATAAAGTGGAATCCTGCCATAGGGTAAAGAAGCAGTTTTGGCTGTCACAGTTTCCTGCTGTCCTCCTGACCATCTACAATTAATAATAAAAGAGCTACTCCATCCCCATTTATACTTCTGTACCACACTGACAAGCCATCTATGAAAAAACAGAAGCACTCACAGAACATCAGATGTTGGAAGGACCTCTGGAGATGCTCTGGTGCCACCCCCCTGCTCCACCCAGCAGGGTCACCCAGAGCAGGGGGCCCAGCAGTGCAGGGTCCAGGGGGGGTTGGAATCTCTCCAGAGCAGGAGACTCCACAGCCTCTCTGGGCAGCCTGGCACAGGCTCTCACACCCTCACACCAAACAAGTTTCTCCTTCTCCTGTTCAGATGGAACCTCCTGGGTTCCAGTTGGTGCCCACTGCCCCTTGTCCTGTCCCTGGGCACCACTGAAAAGAGTCTGGCCCCATCCTCTTGACCTTTAGATATTCCTTTTAGATGGTGATAAAAACTGAGAAGATCCCTTCAGTCTTCTCCAGGCTAAACAGCCCCAGGTCTCAGCCGTTCCTCATCACAGAAGTGCTCCGATGTGTGGGGAAAAAAAAAAAAAAATCCCATGCCATACAAAAAGAACCCAAAAAACAAAACCAACCAACAGAAGGATAAAGGACACAAAAAACCCCATAAACAAGCAGGACAAGAAAGCTCCTCCTATAAAACCAGGAAAAAAATGAATGCTACATTAACTCTAAAACACCTTCACATACCAGCTTAACTGCTGCCTAGGATCTAGTTTTACCATTCCTCCCATTCCTGTTAGCTGTGGAAGCATAAGACACTTAGAAAAATATTCCTCCTTCCCCTCCAAGTGCTGGCAAGGGGACTTGCCACTCCCAGCCCTTCCTTGGACAGCTTTCTAGGGCAGCTGCAGCAGCTCTCTCCCCCCTCAACGCTGCACTCCCAGGAACTTCAGCTAACTTGACATTTCAGGGTATTTTGGTTAATCACTCACCCTTCATCCGTATTTGCTATTTAACCTGCACACTTCTTTGAGGCCAGGGCCCGTGCCAGGCTCCCCACTCGCAGACACGTTCCCAGTCTCGTTGGGAAAGTCAAGAGCTCACAACATCCCTTTAGTCATTCGGAAAAAAGGGAACAAACCGCATCTGTCCCGGCCCGCGCGCAGACTCCCTGTCTGTTCCCATCCCGCGTGTAACAAAAGAATTGCACTTTTGTTTCCTTAAACAGAGCCCGTGCCACAGAAAAGAACTATTTCTGAACTCCAGCGCGGTGTTAACGCTCGCACCGGCTTCCTCCGCTAGTTAACACTGCCCTGGATTCTCTAAGGCACCCTTTGCTTTTTGCATTTAAATCCCCAGTTTTGCCCTGCACAGATACCACATCTCGTGGGGTATTCATTCAGTTTGGGTCCAAGGGATTAGCTTAGTTGAGAAGACAGAAATAAATTATAGCTCCAGCTGGCTAATGAGTCACTGGTAGCTTAGCCCCAGCACGTTAGAAGCACGGCTTCTGTAAATGCTTGGGTCCCAAAATGCACATAATCTCCAGGGATTTGTGCCTCTTTGAAAAACTAACATTAAAGGGGAGAAAAATAGGTACCAATGTATTTCTTTTTTAATATTAAGCAGTTTAAAAAATACCACATTTCACTTAACTAAGGCAACAGCTTCTTAAAGTGGGGTATTTTCCCCGGGATTTTCTCAAGCTGCCAAACCAACTGAAAGAAAACCCTCACACATTCAACAGTCACAAGGAATGCAGTGAGAAGTCACAGAGCAGAATCTGTATTCAATAAATTCCTCCAACAGACAACAGTATTTTCCCCTTAATCTGCACCCAGTTACCACCATGCTCTCCATCAGCCAGCCAGAGAGGATCCTCTTGAAAACAGCTTCACTCCCGAGCTCAGCTTCCCTCGGAGCTCTTCAGGAGAGAATTCTCAGCAGCTTGGGCTGGACAAGGCAACTAAATCCAGATCTGCCACAGATCAGATGTAAAAAACGAGGTGTTGGGCCACTTCACTCCCATTCCTCACCTATGCAGTGGGAACAACCAGATCTCCATTCGAGCATTAACTGAAGCGCTGCTGGGCTCAAGGTTTACAGAGGAGGGCTGCCAGAAGAACCTGAAGGTAGTTCAGTTAACATCAGCATTGCTGAGAAAAGACAGAGTTAGAACTTCAGTTGTCTTGATTTAGGTTTTCTAAGCAGCCCTATATGTCCCTGAAAAGACAAGATGTGTTCTTCACACCCCAAGACGAGAGATGAAAGGCAGCAGAGCTTCTGAGCTGTGATGCTAAGAGGCAGTGAGTGAAAGCTGAGCTGTCAGGGCAGGCAGGGATTTCAGTCCGTCAAACTTGCTCGAGTTGGTTAACACCTGGCTAACTTTGGCAGGTGAGCAACGAAAGGAGCCCTCTCAACAACTCAGTGACCTCCTCAGCCTTCCTGTTCCCTAGCAACAGAGATCTGCACAAAGCACCCACCACCTGGAAAAGCTGAAGGTCTAAACAGCCCTGCCAGTTTTGACCTGGATGCCAGAATTTAACCTACTTTCTTTTTTTGGTATTCTTTCTAAACTCTACTTTTATATCTGTATTTCATTCTCTGCTTACAACAGCACTCTCAAAACTAAGACTGAGAGGAAAACATAATAAACAGTTGTTCAAGCTCCGAGTTTCTTTCATTAAACCCCTGCCCTGACAGAATGATTTGTGCAGCAGCAGAAGCAAACCCTAGACACTCGGAATTACAGACTGAGCCATTCACATAGTGAAGTTACTCTTCCAGGGGAAGGAGACCTGTTGAAGTGAAGCTCACCAGTGCTTGACACCCCCCACAAACTGCTAACAGCAAGAGGAGAATGAGAGTTGTCAATAAATCTTGTTCTTCTTCACTTGATTAGGCTGATACAATTAAGCCATTTGCAGAGCACAATCTCGGTGCTTCAAATGCCCTCTAGGTAAATATTTTCCATTCCAAACATGCCGCTGTTTGTACCATCTGTTGGGCTCTGTCTGCTCTCAGTTGCTTGGTATTAGTTAACACAGACACGCTATTTATTAAATTCCAGAAAACAGTAGCTTGGCTTCAATAAAAAAAACCCAAAACCAACCCTTTAAGG
>VWZY01010816.1:312151-322457 GCA_013399075.1 Chloroceryle aenea
CAGCGAGCGCTCTGGTACCTCCTCCAAGGGTTTGCCAGGAGTACAGGGGTGGTTTCCGCCACAGCCCAGCCATCCAGGCAAGTTCATACAAGATAAGGCAGGGCAGGGATTCACTGTGCGGCAGCTGACGCCCTGAAACCACCTGGGCTATGGGATAAAGCCCAGAGTTGGAATTGCCATCAGTGAAAATGGAGTGAGCAACCTCACGTTCATCCAGGGATAAAAACATGCATCCCTGTTCTTGGCACAGAGAGAGGGATGGGCTGGAAAACCATGTTCTGTCCTCCTGCTCAGCAGCTTACCCAAATACCCCAACACTGCACAGACCTCATCACACCAGCAGCCCAGAGATCACCAAAGCATGAGCACAAAGACACTGATATCAGCACTGGTGTGGCCAGCAGGACTAGAGCAGGGATCATCCCCCTGGACTCGGCACTGGGGAGGCTGCCCCTCAAATCCCGGGTTCATTTTTGGACCCCTTGCTACAAGAAGGGCATTGAGGGGCTGGAGCGTGGCCAGAACAGGACAACCAAGCTGGGGAAGGGGCTGGAGCACAAGGGGGGTGAGGAGCAGCTGAGGGACCTGGGGATGGTGAGCCTGGGGAAAAGGAGGCTGAGGGGAGACCTGGCTCTGACAGCTCTTGCAGTGCTGGGTAAATAGTTTAAATCTATAATCTTCATGGTCCTTTCCAACCTAAAGGACTTCATGATTCTAGATTGTTCAGGGCTGAAAATTCTTTCAACAAACCAAAGCATTTCTTGGAGTATTTGTGAGGACATTTTATTTGAGATAAAAGCTGTCACTCACAGGACCAGAGGCAAGTGTCTTTGACACCACCAGACTCCAGAAGCTGCAAGTTTTCCATTAAAATCACTGACTTCTAACACATCTATTATCTCCAAAGTCCGAAGATGACAAGTTCTCTACACTATCTTCTTCCAAAGCACCTGTAAAGGATCCAAAGTTTCTTTCTTCCAGCAGGAGAGGGCCAGAGGAGGACTGAAGCCCGAGACAGCTCTCTGCATTACTCAGCATGCCTGCATCTCCCCATCACTATTTCCAGAGAGTCCCTGAGGCTTCCCAGCGCCTTCCCTTCATGTGCTCATGTGCAGACATGCTCTGCCCACACCACCGTGAACTATTTGAGAAGCATTTAAACACCCCAGCAGCAAGTTCATGGTCTTCTGGCTGTTTCCACTCTCCCCTTGCAAAGAGAGACCAGATCTGAACATTTGCTCTTCAATCACCTGCATGAGGAGCTGGGAAATGACACTTCTCAGAACCAGAAGGAAAAAAGCTCACAGTGTTTTCTCACAAAGGACCAAAGAACAGCAAAATCTAAAGATGACACTGAACAGAGACACTGATTTTTCTCAGCTTGTGGTTTTGCTCGCATCCCAAACGGGCAGCGATAGCAGCCAAGGTCACTCACTCCAAATAGCCAGAAGAACCCCCTTACATCTGGTGCTTTCCATCACGTGCGTCACATCAGAAGGCACAGTTCAACAGCAAAAAAAAAGGCTGCTCAAGCAGCCACACGAATGCACCAGCGTGAACATTTCTCTGATGTTAAGGTAAGGAAAATTGACAGTACAGCCACTCTGAAAGGCACCGCCTCTGCAAGCCGGGCAGCAGACAAGTCCCACTGCTTCTCCAAACCTTCCAGAGAGAGCCAACAAACCCAGCCAGCAAGGCAGCTGTACCAGCTAGCCATGTTTTCCAAAAGAATTCAGTTTACATCTCTAATAGTCTCAACAAACCAAAGGGATCCAAAACAACCTTGGCTGTTCTCACAGCGGCAGTGCCCAGCTGCATCGCAGCGCGTGGCTTTCGCAGGTTAGCTGGAGGTAGAACAATACTCTGCAATAAACCCAGCCTTGATTAACTCGTTAGTTCTGGCTTTGCAGGCAATGCTAGAAGCTGGGGCACTGCCAGGGCCGTAGTAACGCAGGATTACACACTAAAAATAAGAGACAAAGCTAGCAGATTAACGGCCAAAGATGAGTTTAGATTACCGGTCGGAGCAGTGGTTCCACACATGGCTTCGTTTTCAAGTGTCGTGGGGTCTCCTGAAACACAAACCTATCCAGCAGAAGGATCCTGGAATGAATTTTAGCCCCAGCTCGTGGGTCAGGCAGGCAGAAGCATTAAGCACAACCACACCTGAAGTCTGTTTGTGCTCAGCACCTGGACAGGAGGGAGGAATCGGGCCATGCCTGGTTTGTTATTCGATTAGCTGTCTGGAAAGTTAGCAGAGGTTTATACAAGCCAAGCTGATGTGACAGTCCATAGCAGCTCGGGTTTACCACACACAAAAGCCATTTACACAAGTCTAAAGCCACTCTGCACCTCAACAAAGGCCTTTTAACATCTATTGTGGGCTATTGGATAAATATATACTCACAGTGTAATCTTCACCTCGGATCCATAGACAGCTCAAAGCACAGCTCCCATCCTTAAGGCCAAACTACAGCTCTGATGCCAAGCACTGCACAGCCCAGGTGGGTTTCTTAGAAAGATCATAGAACCATAAAATGGTTTGGGTTGGAAGGGACCTTGCAAGGTCTTCTAGGGCAAGCTCACTGCCCTGAGCAGGGCCATCTGCACCCAGAGCAGGGTGCTCAGAGCCCCGGCCACCTCCCCTGCAATGGGGACAGGGATGGGGCAGCCACCACCTCTCTGGGCAGCCTGGGCCAGGCTCTCCCCACCCTCAGCACCAACAATTTCTCCTCCTCTCCAGGCTGAATCTCCCTCTTTTAGTTTACAGCCATCACCCCCATCCTGTCCCAACAGGCCCTGGCTCAGGATTTTACCAGGGCTCTTTCAGCTCGTGCTGCAGCCTTTCCTAGGACATGGGTGCTTTGCATTCCTGACTCAACTGTTTGAATGTCCTTCAGCTGGCACCACAAAGCTGCCCATCACTATCTTATCTCCAGCTCCATCTGCTGACATAACCACATGCAGCGTCCCAAAGCTGGCTTTGCCAAAACAAGGCCAGGGGAAGGGTCTCAGCCAGGAGGGTTTCGAGCTATCTTACTCCAACACAGCTTAGTCCTACACAGGAGTAAGATGCCCTCGTGTAAATATATTTCTTCTGAGACTTCAGCACCTACCCTTGTCATGCTTTATTACTTGAACTTGATTAAAACAAGCTCTCCAGCACCCACAGTAGCTACACAGTTGACTCCTCTCTGGTCACAAACGAGAAAGAGCCACAAACTCCAAGCAAAACAAAACAAAGTGAAGATCATCATTTGAGAAATTTGGGGCTGCTACAGCCCTTTCATCTCTTTACATCCAATTCAATCTCTGCAAGCACAGGATAGAGGAAAGTAGGTACGAGCTTCTCAGCACTCAAATTCCTCTCATACTTTCACAGCACTCTCAAAGAAATTAAAAAAAAACAGCTGGAATGAAACCTTTCCCTTTCCCTCTGTATACAGTAAATATAACTATCTAAATATACATTCCTGCATTATGCATTCTTGTTTACATTTTAAAAATAAATATAAAATAAGAGGAGACAAACAAAAGGAGAAAAGGGGCCTTTGGTCCAGCTTTT
Source organism: Chloroceryle aenea (assembly GCA_013399075.1). NCBI lineage: Eukaryota > Metazoa > Chordata > Aves > Coraciiformes > Cerylidae > Chloroceryle > Chloroceryle aenea. Next base: position 315,717 of record VWZY01010816.1, read on the forward strand.
CTTTTTTTTTGCCTTAGCAGATTGCTGTGAAAGTATGAATGGCATCCGAGGACTGGGAGGCTAATGCTCATTAAAGAAAAAAAGGGAAAAAAAAACCCAACTCAGCCCAGGTTTTTATAGACAAGAGCTGCAAATAGTTAAGGAGACCCAAATGTGCTATCTACCTGTGCATTCCAGCAGAGGTAGTTACCTCCCTGCCAGCCTCACACAGCCCCACCAACGCCGTTTCTCCTTGGGCTGCCTGGCAGGAGCAGCACTGCTGCCTCTGCCTCACCTCCCCAGGCAGGCACAAGCTGTCCTCTGCTTGGAATCCAGGGCAAAGCAGATGTCCTCGGCTCCAGAACGACAGGAAAGCCACGACAGATTGCCAACGAGGACGGCATTTGGTTCAGGGGCTGTATTTCTGAAGACTGCACAGATCTATGAAGAGGTCCATCTTAATTTATTGCTTAATTCTCCAAATTCCTGCTCAACTCTGCCCTTTAACTGTATTGGGCAGATGACAGTTTAGCCTACTAATCTGAATGTCTCCAGACACTTAAGAAAGTTTTAAACCTATCACTTGTAACGTGGGTCTCCAGACTGCCCAGAGCTAAAGCTTTTCTCCAACTATCTCACTAAAGCAGCAGCATCATAAAAGCTAAAAACCCAGCCTTGAAGAGTTAGCAAGTCACTGGGAGAAATGTTAAGCAGGTCCAGAGAGCTGAATTTATTAACCTGCAATACCTCAAGACCCCAGTGCTGCTGAGATTGCCAAAGCAACCCCACAACTGAGCCGTGTACAGCCTACCAGTGTTGTACTGGTGCTTACACCGAGTTTCCGTCCAGGTTGAACATGGTCTCACTTGGGGAGGGGGGCAGCACGGAGGTGATGGCACAGGAGGAAGACAAGAGACCTCAAAACAAATGAGAAAATGTGGAAGTTTTCCTACAGCAACGTAGCCCTAAAGAACATATTAAATGCATGCTAGGAGTATTAACCTCGTTCAGATCAGAATTTCTCTCCCCTACAAAAATAAACCAGGCGAAGATATTCTTGGTATGGAAATCATAAAAGTGACTTTATCCAGATGTATTTTTAAATGTGTATTTAACAGACGAGAACAAAAGTGATCTGCCAGCCAAGACAGGTATTAACCCAGGAGAATCTAGCATCAGACTGCTGAACCAATACAAGATTTTGCTGAAGGCCTTTACCCCGTTGCGAAAGGACCAGAGGAAGAGGAAATGACTAACCAAAGCAGCAGCAGCATATTAATATATTTTGGTATGTGGAAAGGGAAAATTGTAGCGGGTATTTTTAACATTCCCAACAGGAGAAGGCACTGCCAGACGCACGCCAGACGCCACAGAGGCTCAGCAGCTCCCAGGCTAGGAAAGCAAAGTGAAGTTGCGTCCCAAAGAGGAGTTCTGGGTTTTCCATTTCCCAGCATGAGCTCTCCTGGAAGAGCAGAGCCTGCAGAGCAAGAGTGGTTTGAGCCGGCTGAGGATGTCTTGGCCCAATGACATGCCTGGAAAGGAGGCATGGCTGGGGCAAACAGCAATGCCTCAGTGATAACAGGTACACTTTACCTTGACCTGGAGGAGAAACCCAGCCTGGAGAGGTGCTCCCGAGGGAAAAGGTGAGAATTTCTCGGAGCATTGCCAGCAAGGAGCACTCCTTCAAGGCTCATCACCACCCAGCCCTACTGAGCACCAGATGCCCTCACCCACGTGCTGGTAAGATAGGGAGAAGTTTCTCCCCACCCTGGGTGGCATCCAGCAAGCCACGGCTCACCCACACTCCACAGAGTGTAACCCCATTCCCTCAAACTCCAGAAAGCTCTCCATCATCAGCACACACAACGGGGCTGTGCTGCCAGCACTACACTGCAGCTTCGAGTCTCCCCTTGCCATTACGCAGCCACCACACCCACGCCATGTCCCAGTACAACTGGATTTAATAGCTGGCTTTTAATCTCGCCTCTCCCAGCCAGCTGCCTCCATGGGAAGCTCTTTGGGACGGCCAGGGTAACAGATTTGCTCAGAGCAACAGGGCAGAAGCCTGAAGGACCGCTGTGATAAACCCAAAAGGAGAGCTTTCAAACCCTGAAAGGGATCAAACCCAATCAATCTGGCGACAGCCCGCTACGGTCATTTGTGCAGGGGGATGGCACAGCACAAAAGAGAGGAGCTGGACTGCTGCCTGTCTGTCCGGCTGCAATTATTCCCGCACTTCATAATTAAGGGCTACAATTCACCCTTTTTCTAATGCCAAACCCCAAGAGACTGGTCGTAACAAAACCATTTTGAAACACTAAATGGAAAGCTGCTGCTGGACCAGATTCCCCCAGCTCCAGCACCGTTGAACGTGAAAGATACAGAGAAAGGAATATTTCATCTTCTTGCAGAGGGATTTGGAATCGGCCACCCCGTACGCAGCCAGAAGCCTGAAGCTTAAGCAGGTCTTTACCCTGGCATTGCAAAATGACAACCCCAGTCATTCCACCAACAAGATTTTCCCATTATTTCTGTTCAGCCTGCTGTTTGCCACAGCTATACAAAGAGATTGGACCACTGACAGAAAAAGGAAAAAAAAAAACAAAAGTGCTTCGTTAACCTCTCAGTGACTCAACGATCCCATTGTTAAACAGCACGGGCAACGGGAGAAGCCGACAGCAGACGGATGCTCCCATCTATTTGAATTCCTAGAGGAAAATGAGATTGACCTGCATTGGAAACAGGCTGCAAGTTAAAGGAGGGTTGTTAACTCAGAGGGAAATCAGAACTCATAAGTGACTGTGAATCATATCAGAGCTGGATGCTTTCATGTGGTTTCTTCTAACTACTTGAGTTTGAGGAGATTATTTACTGCCCACATTGTGTCTAAGCAGTTGAATGATTTCAGTTTTCTCTAAAGGGAAAGAAAGTGTGATTACAGTATCAGAATCACTGTGAGTGCAGCACAGACTTAGCTAAATGAGACCATCCGAAAGCAGCGTTTGAAACAAGATTGCACCCTGTTATCAGGCTACATCTTGATAAGTCTTCAGCTAGAAAGGGAGATGAAATCAACAAGCAAGATTTTCCTCCCTCCTTGCCACACAGAGTATAGTGGAAAAAGTGGGGAAGTCTCATCCGTTAAACAATCCAAGTGCCATAATCAATTCTCAAACATGCCAAGATTTTAAACCACAGCAGTTTGCAGACACTTCTCAACCCCGAGATTTTAAAAGGGCAACTTCACTTCAGGCTAGACAGTAGGAGAAATACAGACTCAACATATAGAAGTCAAAGTTCCTGTAAGTTGGCAGAGGCATGACAAAGAGAATCATCACCAACATGCCCAGCACAACTAGCAAGGAATCAGGAGCATCACGAGCCTCCCGAGGCTGGAGCAGCTGGGCAAGCACTGCATCCATGTGCCTATTTCTGCCTTTAATGCTCCATACCCACAGTCGTGGTTCAGAAAGACACAAAACCATTGGAAAAACCCAAACAGCCAGGCTCGAGCAGGCATCACTTGCTCCCCTTGCTTCCCCCTGCGCTGCTCAGAGCTACACCCAAGCAAACAGGGGCCAGACCCGAGCGATCAGCTTCCTCCAGCCTGGACCTTGCAGGGTGGGGTTGAGGCCAGAGGACAATACTGGCACTTGTTCAATGGGCAGTGCTGGGCCATGAATGCATTTTGATTGAAAGTCAGAAAAATGCTCTCGATCATCAATCCCAGGAGGTGCTCCAGGCTGTACCGGTCAACCTGCAGCCACCGGTGCCCTATTTTATTTCACCCGGCCATACAGCAGCAGCACACTCTTACTCACCACTCCTGCCACTTAAATCATTTGCCGGATTAAAACATTGTTCATGTAGTATTTATAAAACCCTTTGAAGACAGGGAATGTATAGAGCTGCATGCAGGACTGGATTTGGACCACGGAAGCTTCTGCTGCTGATGGGCTTCCTACAACATTGATCCTTTGACTTTCTGCTCCAGCACAGATGTTGCAGCAGCTGAAGGCTGAGCAGAATCCCATGGCCAAGACTTCCCCAGCAGACAGACAGGAGTTAGTCTGACCACTCCATAGCAACATTTATCCTCAACTATGCTATTTTACAGGCAGCTAAAGACAGCACTTCTATCTGCAAGCCAGATCCCTTATGCTGCCAGAGCATGGTGCTGTTGATACTCTTAGAAATAAAGTTTCAAAAATGGTTAAGGAACAAAAGAGGCTTTAGAAGTAATCCCTGCAGCACTTCACTGTTACCCCAGTGTATTTCAAAGTATAAACTGCATTATGAGCCAGAACTTTGAACTCAATTTAAAAGCACAACACGAACTTTAAGAAGTTAAACTTTCTGCACTACAACGAGGACCTCACTGGCTCTGGCTCCACCAAGGTGCCATCCTTCCAACTTCCACACCAAGGACACGTGCTCCTGAAGCACCACACATGTCTCTCCATAAGGTTTCTTTTCACCTTGTTAACCTCCCTGTGCTTCATTTAACAGTCTGCTGAAGGTGCTCACAGAAAGAAATAACACACAGTGTCATCTCAGCACACAGACTGTTTAGGGTCTGCGCAGGCAGTTTAAGAAGGTCACAGACTCAGGAATCAGTGCAGTATTTCAGCAGACTCCAAGACAGTACTTGCATCTTGTCTTAAACATCGAGAGTAGGAGACTAAGCTCCCCTCCAGCATCAGGGAAAAGGGTCTGGCTCCTCCAAGACTTGCTTAACACACTTGAATTACACCTGGGCCATATGGTGAAGGATCCTTCTTTTATCATTCTCCTCATGTGGCTGTTAATTCCCCAGGTGAGCTACTGCTGATGTTTCTCCGAGCCCAGTAGACTCTGCAAGGCTCCTTAGCCATACTGGTCCCAGTTCCACAACCCAATTCACTGCGTAACCCCAGATACAGCACAATGCTGGGAGTTGGCCCACAAGAAGAACCATTAAAGATGCGTTCAAAACGCACCTAAAGGAGCCTTGAATACACATTTCACAAATTTGAGTTCAAGTCAATAACCCAACATCCTAGAGCTCTGCCCCCAAAACGGCCTCTTAAGACACGCAGAGGCCCCAGCGCGCTCAGCCCTCCCGAGCAGCGAGTACTGATCTGAACTCCAGAACATGCCAGGTTGTTAAAAAGGACTAAAAATGCTCAGCAACAGAAAAGCAGAGTAATTGAGGTCATTTCTCTCATGCTTCTCTGGGTTCTCACTCTCCTTGCTTTGCTGTCTCACAATCTGCTGCTCCTTCGGCAGGCAAGGATTGAACAAACGCTTCGCTGCAGACACACAGATCTGAATTTACTTGCCTCTGACTCTGGTTACAGCTTGAACTATTACTCCAGGAGCCTGTAACAGGGAGCAGGGATTAAGAAATCTACTTAGAAATAGGTACACCAAATCTGAAGCCAAGAAATCCTTCTTTTGGCACACAAACAGCACGGAAAAAAGGCAGAAACTGGAAGCTGGAGGCCTGAAAAGGCAGGTCTGCAGTGGAAACATCTGACCAAGAACTTTCACAAGCCTTTAAAACGTCTAAAGCCCAACTCCTTCGCTAGCACACACGCCCCAGACTGCAGACCCCATTACCCAGGTCATACACACATAACCCTGCCTCCCCCAGCGCTCCACACCGCGCTGAATCCACGTGCTGACGTACACCAGGGTGCAGGAGAAGTGTCCCTGCTCCTCCCGCAGCTGGCCTGGTGACCTCTCACCTGTGCACTGCAACCCAGTCCTAGGGGTAGCACAGCACAGGCTGTAGGTACAGAAGTAACTCAAGGTGAGGGTAACAAGGGAGAACTATCAATACACCCTTTGACCTGCCTTGGGAAAGCCCAGGGATCCCAGTAAAATCCCAACACAATCTCCATAAATCCTCCCTGGTCGTTTCCAAGCTTTTGAGACGCTACCTCTGCCTCTCTTCTGGACAATGCTTCTAACTGTCCATGCTAGGACAGGAGTGGCAAGGACACCTTCTCAGCAAACGTTAGGGCAAACAGCTCCACCTTGGTCAGAGCATGAACCTGGAGAAGTGATGCTTTGGTGGATCTCTGCCACCACTGCTGTAAATGCAAAACATGGCAGCATAAAGGGAAAAAAGCAGCACGGTCCTTTCTCAGTCCACCCCAGCCGAAGCCACACGTGCTGCCACAGGTATTTACACAAGCAAGGGTCAGTGGGTGTGACACGGAGAGAGCACTCGCCCATAAACCCCGTTTTCTGCCAGCTTCCCAGCACCACACCCCACTGAGAACTAACTGCAGATGCTGCCTGGTCCAAGAGAAGGACTTGCCGAGTCTCCCCGGGGAACAACAAATTAACAGAGGCAGAAAAGTTCCCACCTAATCCCAGGGGAAAGGGCCCTTCCTGGCACAGCAAAACCCAGATCACTTCCCAGATTTGAAAATGCCCCGTGAAAGATTCGTTGGGTATGATCTGCAGCAGCCATGGTGCTGTGGCTCTCATTATACTGGGGATCTTATGAATGGTTACAAATCTCTGCAGGGTGGGGGTCAAGTAGAAGGGGCCAGGCTCTTGTCAGTGGTGCCCAGTGACAGGATGAGGGGTAATGGTCACAAACTGGAACTCAGGAAGTTCCACCTTGATGTGAGGAAAAAAAATTCTTCATTGTGAGAGTGACAGAGCCTGGCCCAGGCTGCCCAGAGAGGTCTCCTGCTCTGGAGAGGTTCCAAACCCCCCTGGATCTGTTCCTGTGTGGCCTGCCCTGGGGACCCTGCTCTGGCAGGG
>VWZY01010818.1:27817-41235 GCA_013399075.1 Chloroceryle aenea
TCTTGGGTTTTATTTCTCCCTCTTTTTGTTATATTCCTTTTCATAATTACTATTATTATTATCATATTTTAGTTTAGTTATTAAACAGTTCTTATCTCAACCCACAAGTTTTATCAGTTTCATCCTTCCAATTCTCTTCCCCATCCCACTTGGAGGGGAGTAAGTAAGCAGCCATGTGGGGTGTAGTTGCAGGCTGGGGTTAAACAATGACATTGGCATTGCCTCTTTGAAATTATTCCAGTGAGTGGGTTATACTGTCTTATATCCTGTCCTTGGCACTAGCAGCTGCTTTAGGGGAAATTTAAGAAATCTATGGGGTATAGTTGCAGAATGGTCGAGGATTATGATTGTAGCATGATACAGTAACTTTACTAATTAATAAATCTAAAGACCAGAATGTTATCCCTTCAAATATTTCATTCTATTACTTAGGGCTTGATTTCTGTGATCTTCAATTTTTCTTTAATTTCCATCCACAGATTTTTAAATGTGTTTACAAAGTTCACCAGAAGCTGGTGACCAATTTTCTTCTCTGTAGCTTAAAAACTCCCAGAAAGTCCATTATGTAAAACCAGTACTATTATTTTCTCATCTGTCACATTTTTATCTAGAAATGTTTCCATGAAATTTTCTCTTTGTTTGAATTCCTATACAAAAAATGGATGGAAAAATAATCCCTTGAGAACTTAGTAGAAATATGCCTTCCCTTTATTTTCTTCAAATTAAGTGGAATACGTGTAAGGGACAGCTTTTGAGGGGGTTCTTGTTCAGTGGTATACTACCCTATGTAAAACTACATTGAGTTAGTCATACTCTACAGTTCATCCCAGGTACTGGTGCTTGCTTTTGCTTCCCCATTTACTTTCTTCACTAAATAAATAAATTATGGTCGTCTTTCTATGCAGAGAACTTTTACTTCATCTGAATACAAATGGAAAGGAAGATTTTTCAGACAGCTATAAAACAAGCACCATAGGTTGAAATATGCAACCAAATGATAATACAAGTCTGAAGAGTCAAAAAAAAAAAAAATTTGTATCATAGGAATGTTTTTAAAATCTCTATTCTATCAGGTGTTGTTAAGGCCATCATGTTTTCTGTAACTTTAACATGTCTAGTTTAAGACAAGAGCTATTAATAGTGAAATTATTTGTCATGGCCATTGAACTTGAGCAGAGCACTTGCTTTTGAAGTTCATCCTAAAATTTTCCTTTTGTAGTATGACCCATCCTTTCCTTCTCACTCCTCCAGTCCTTGGTATAGAAGATTTTCTGAGATAATTGCAATGTATTTCTTAAATTGATCTTTAGTCTTAATTACTCCTGCATACCAACAAGATTTGATACAAATTCAAAAACTAGACATTAAACCTCATTCCAGTGAGGGAATAGTAATAACTGTGTGTCAAAGAAATGTGGAACACAAAAGATCAGAGATTTGGCTATTTTTCTGTAGACATATAGAGGACTGTTCTAAACCAATTGATTGTGTTTTCCACAATCTGCCTTTCTCTGTTTTTTCTAATGTTTGTTACCAAAAGTCTCCTGTACTGTTTATAATTATAACCCTGTGGAAAGGGAACAAAAAAGAATGAAATGGTAAGCACAATGAGTTCTAGGTGTCTGAAATACCTAAAAATATTGTCACTTTTTGGACATGCCTGTATATAAATAGAGAAGATTGAAGTGATAGTCATTTGACATATTTTGCATCATATTTAGCTCACAAGTGAGAGTACCATGAATTAAACACTCCTAAATAAAATTCATTCCTCTATCAAGAAAAGTGGGAGGGAACATAAAGAAGACTCCGAAGAACTGTAGGTATAGTCAGAGTTTTCATTTAATGATGAAATCATGCTGTTTAACAGCCTGTACTGGTCAGAGGCAGTGCGTCTTCTATTGGTGTTGTCATACATGCAGTTCAGTGGTCCCTGAAGCTAAGAGGAGAGCTCTAGGATGGCTTTTGCTCCTGCAAACAGAATGCTATGGGGACCTGGAACCACAAGATGACCACTCCCTGCAAATTGTGTAGGGCTCTGGATGAAAGAAACAGACTACTGTGTGTATTACTGAGCTATCCCGAGAAAGTGAGACTAGAGAAGTGCTAGGTCACCCTTCTGTACCTCCTTGGAGAAGTCTAGTGGGAGTCCTCTTGATTTTAGTCAAATTCCAAGAGGAGAACGATGTCAAATGAAATGTCAGGGCTTGCTTCCTGTCTCTATGGGATTATGTGGAAGATAGCAAGGAGAAAAAAAGATGAAAATGCTCGCAGTCTGAGATTATTCAGACAAGCTATGAGAGGAAGAAGTCTTCTTCCAAATTCCCTGTTGGGCTTGGGTTCATCACTGGAAGAGTTGATCTCATATTGGAAAGCAAATCAAGATACAATAACTGTCACCAACCAGATGTAGCCAGGCTTTTGATTCTGCATGCACAAGAGAAACATGGCAATGGCCTGTTCTTCAAGCCATAAAGGACATCTCTACTGCTTAGAGCTTCACTGGAAGACACTATCTGACAGAATTCTAGGTTTGTTTCCTCTCCTGGAGTCTGGTATCTGTTTTCACACTTCTATTCCTAAAAAAAACCTAACATGGAGTTTGTCATCTCTTCTATTTTGCATATGTACCATGTTAGTCATGTTTCATACATTTGTCCACAGACCGTTACTTCAGTTGAGTCAGCTTATGCTTTTTCAGGACTGAATGATTTCTTTTGTTGAGTGAACCATTGAAGGCAGAAGTTGACAGGCCTTGTAGTGTGTGGTAGCCACTATAAGAGAACACCCAGTTTTGCATTCTGTGAGGAAGCTACATAAATTAGTCAAAAAAGGGATGCAACAGTTTGTCATCTTTAGACCATCTGACTGTTTTGTGCTGCAGTTGCACACTGCACACCATATAAGAAGCCTGAGAGAGGTATTGCCACTACATTCATGTATGCCTGTTGGGACACTGGTGCTTTGAGAGGTTTACTACTGCTGCCAGTACTAATTTTGTCAAGTACTTTAATGGTCTGCTTCTGTTTAGCCTTACTCCATTAGTCAGGTTTAGACAAAAAAAATAAAATATTCCCCAATGTTGAAATGTCAGGGACAATTGTTTCAGTGGTAAGAGGGGTGGAGTAATTGCCTACCTCTGCATGTAGCCTGCAGATCAGTTTCTAGTTATGTTCCCCTATTATTGATTCTGTATTCCTGCAGGTTTCCAAGATTCTGCCCTTGCTCCAATACTCTTATAATTCACTGTATGATTTGAGCTATTGATTCTGTACTGCTGTCTTCTGTCTCTTTTGGGAGAATGTCATTTGTGACTCTTTAGTATGAAGGAAGTTCGGGAAACTTCTCTTGTGATTCTTTCCTGAATCTATCACCCAGTTCCTTGTTAGTTGCATGCTATGTAACTTATCCAAGCAGGAAAATCTTTCACACCTATATTTATATACTGTTGACTGTACCTACCAATAGAAAGATCTTCCTAATATATGTTTTGAAATTCTTGTGAAAACTAGAGAATGGTTTATTTGTCTCCTTACGACCTGTCATTCTGATGAATACAGTTGGTGAAGGTAGTTCTACCCATAAGATTCTGCGGTTGCAAATGAAATGTCCTGTAACTGCAGTCTTCTGGGAGAGAGAAACAGCTTCACAGAAGTGTCAGTTCTGTTCCAGAGGCCTATAAAATACTCAGTGAGCATGAATTCAGGTTATTCTGTAGGCTGGAACAGCAAGGGTTGGGGTGATTTTTTCCCCCGCTTGTAAATCAAATTAATTGGATTTCATAATTGTCCAACAAAATAATTATTTGTTATGCTAGTTGTGAAGTTCAATTAGGGTTATAACTGAGGTGCTGTAGTGTTCTAGCACTGAGTCAGAAAGAAAACAGAAAATAAAATTGGGTGAGGGGAAGGGGTTTCTTTGACATAAGGGAAGCTCATTAAGACCCTGTGCTCTTTAATTGCAAATTTGTTATTGTATATGACTAGCCTCCCAGCAAGGTCCAGTGTGTAATGTTCCTTCAATCCATCAGGTTTACATCTCCTCCTGTGCAAATATAGCTGGGCAGTAGTCTGCTCCTTGTGACCTTCAGATACCCTTCCTGTGTGACAGTGATGTGGTAGGGCCCGGCACAAGTGAGCTATTGTCCTTGCTTGCTGGATCAGTCCTTCCCGTCAGAGCATGGCACAGTGCTTCACTGACTGCCAGAAATTCCCTTCCCCCACAACTCCTTTCCCCCTGTTTAAAAATACAAAAAGAAAANCCTTTGAACTTGCAGATCAGTGGGGATACTGGGTGAAATTTTAGCTCCTCTCTAATTTCAATGGAATCATTTTTTTTATTTGTTAAGGGTGAGTAAAACCAAGGAAATAGTTCTAGTTTTGTAGCTATTAAAAGAGCATTCATTGCTTGACAGCATACTTCCTAAATTCGTAAGAGTATGACAGCAGAATATTTTCTCTTATCACAGGACCAGCTAGCTCACATCAGCCTGCAGTGATCTACACCCATAGATAACAAATGGCATACACCTGAGATATTTTTGATGTCCCAATGGATTGCTATTTCTTTTCTAAAAGTTTATTTAATTTTCCACACTACACAATTACTGCTTCTCTTTTCCAGATACTTTACAAAACCAACTAAATATTATCTTTACAAAACCCCAGCAAAGACATGTTCTACATGATTTCCCACAATGCATGTAAAGATACATCATATTTAGAATAACTAGTGCTATTAGAAAATAACAGTGTAAGTACATTTGTAACTTGGAAAGCTGTGTATTTGGACGAACATTGGAATAATTTTTTCAGGATACCAAAATTACTTTTGTCGTCTGTCATTAGTTCTTCTAAATGACAATTCCTCTGAAATATTGAAATATATTTAGGAAATAACATCACTAAAATGTGCTGCTTTACATAATGTATATCAAAATGACACTATTTTTTAGAGGTTTTTTTCTTGTCAAATGGATGGAAACAGATTTAAGTTCTTCAGAGGATGAAATTCTTCAGAGGATAAATTTTCACTCTGTTTTGTTCAGAGATGACTTGGTAACTGAGGTCTCTGATTCCTTCATTCTGCACCTCACGTTGAAATATGAAAAAAGGTATTTTCTAAAAGCCCTATGTGCCTCTGGAGTTACAGGGTGGCTACCTAATCTGGCTGTCATACTGAAAACATCAGGAACCATTCTACAGCTTTCATGCAGTCCCATCCAAAGGAGTAAGGCCTGGTATTTTGTCATCCTGGAAAAGAACAGATCAAGGTTTGCTACAATTGCCTTAAGATTGAGGAAATACTATATGAGGGTATTTATACCAGGAGAATTTGAGAGCAAGTTTGGAACTGTTGATGTTTTGTCATTCATTCATTGAATAGTAACTGCTTGATCAAATAAATAATATAATGAAATCATAAGGGAATCCTGAGGTTATGAACCCAGACCTAAGGTTATGAGCTTAATTCCTTCCAGAGACTCTGCAGCAGCAAACAAACAGCAAAGTTACATGCGACTGTGTAGTTTTATGAGATTTGCACTTCTAATTCAAGTCTGTCTTTGTTGAAGCTGAAATCTGTGAAACAGGTCAGGGCAGCCCTGGTATATCACTGTTGTTTGATTTCAAAAGCTACATAGCCCAGCATAGCCCACACCAGTAGCTCATACTAGTTCACTTATGCAGTGAATATTAAATAAATAAATAATATTAATAAACATGTGAGAGTGCAATAACTGAGTACATGGAGTTGTCCTTGTAGGAAACCAACAAAGTAATATTAAAAAAATTAGCTGTCTAAATAGTCCATCTGTAGTGCACCAAATAGCCTTTTGTAAAACACAGGCTGTATTTCTAATCCTGGGATCTTATCTTTTCCTCAAATCATTGCTGGTGAGTGTATTTTTTTTATGTGGTCCCAAGAAACAGGAAAAAAAATATCCCATTGAGAAATTTTATGCCCTTTCTACTGTTGAAAATACAGAATCTATCTATAGAGTTGAAGTAAACATAGCAGCACACCAAGTACAATGAATGTGGCCATTCTTTGTGAATGAATATAATTGTGTTTCCTTTATGTCACAAGAGCAAGTGAGCAGTGTTTAGCTACCTATGGTGGTAATGGATATATTTATTCGCCATGTTGCAGCCTGTATTGCATCAGGTGTTTGCGAGGAAAAGTATTTTCTTAAAAAAGGAAACTGCAAATAAAAATGGTAAGTGCTGGCATAATGCAAAAAGAGAAAAAGGCCCTTTGCTATGGTATTTTACAGCTCAGCACGGAGAATTTTGTACACTTCTTCTGCAGCAAAAGTTTTAACTGAAAATTAGAAAATCCACAAATTCTGTCTTTGATCTCCTTCATGCAAATCCAGATTGTCACTTATTGTCAGTGGAACCACCATGACATTTGCATTAAAACAAATAATTTGTAGCCACCATTTAAAGGAACCCACACAGTTCCACTGGGATCACAAGTGGATCATGACAAAGTCTCTGATCATCTTTCTTTGTGGTGTCCAAAACTTGGGATTTTTTCCTTCCTTTATGCCATTGGTCATTAGGGTTGTATAGAGAACTGACAGGCAGGGTGTGAACACCAGACCACTGCTGGGTCAGCCATGACTGTTCCTCATGAGGCTGTGTGCTCCACCAGCCCTGAGAGATTCATCTATCTTCCAGGACACTTTGAGGTTTGGTCATGACCCTGCTCTTCTGGGCTTGCTCCCCAAAGCCCTGATGAGTCCTTTGCTACTGACACAGAGCAACATAGATAGGCAGAAATTATTTTAAGTGAGCAAAGATGTAAAATGAGCAAATGCTTTACATACTATATGAGAGGGGTTGTTGAGACTAAGGTTGCCACTGACACTCAGTTTGAAGGTTTTACCAGCAGGTTATGCAGCACCTCAGCCATCTCCTCTAGGAAATCTTTTAAGTTTAGGTGGTGTACAAGGTCATCCAGATGTGCTAGTCTCTGGATTTGAAGGCTATTTGGTTTCTTGAAATTATATTATGCCAGAGGTATTCATCTCTTGACCAGGAGGTTTCCTGGAAGAAGGTGACTGTTCCACTGTCATCTCTGTGAAGCACAGCTCTAGATGTGTGGAAGAAACAGAAGATTTGCACAGATGGTCACTCTGACACAGTAAACAAGTCCTGTCCTACATTGTAGATATATCTGTCTTCCAGTGTTTCAAGACACCAGATTTTTACACTCAAAGCCTCACAGTCTTTATACTGCAGTTGAGCAAACACAACCATTACCTTTTCTACATTGTCAGAAAGACAGAGCTGTGATGAAAATGTATCAGAGCACCTTATTGAAATACTAGGGATAAGAACATAGAGAATAGGGCAGAAAATGGAGCTGAAAGTAATTGTAATTATGTAATTCAACCTTGCAGAATGTTCTTGCCATGCCCTTACATCTCTTGTATTGACAGTCAATGGTTTATTTTTGAAGGTAACAAGCTGTTCCTTATGAAAAGATGAATCAGAACAAACTTCTTAGGCCAGAAGCAGAGAAAAGAGGGTGTTACAGAAGATGAAGAGAAAATGAACATGGCAAAGTAGGTCATTCTGGTGTCCTATTTAAATAACCTATAAAGTTGGGGTCAGTTAAATTGAAGGGAAGAAAAAAATGAAAATTATATAAACTGAGAGTTTTAAACAGTATTACAAAGTTAGACTTCAAATCTCACTACTACAAGCATCACTATGTATGAAAGCATTACAGATTTGAGAAGAGTCTGATATTACCAAGAAGAAGGGAGCATCCATCATCATGCAAAAAGGTGTAAAAACTTCAGGGTAGCATTCTTCATTCCTGAGACCTAGGTGTGCCATGAGTTAAGAAAACTGCCAGTGAAGGCAAGATGTCTCACAGTTTACAAGAATTGTGTCCCTTGGGAGTGTCTGGTACAGTCACTGCAAGGTCCCAGACCAGAGGAATACTGCTCTGATAAGGACTATGATAGTCCTATGCTTGATAAGACCATTTTTGTTGTTCCTCAAAAGGCCTAATTTTAATGCTTGTCCAATCTGACAGACTCCTGATGTTGTGTGTATGAGCTGGAGAAGTGATTTGTTTTGTGGTCAGCCATGTTTTTTTAGCTCCTTGGGGATCTCAAGGACTTATTTCTGCAGCCACATCTTCTGCAGCCACATCTCTGTTTTCAAAGAGCAGAATCCTAGGCAATATCACATTCAAGCCTGTGTTGAAATCCAGACACTTTAGATTTGCTATTTTTTTTTTCCCTCTTCCTTGATATTTTAAGACTTCCAGCTGCTCAACTTTTCTTTTAAAAAAAGTGCATTTGCCAACATTGTAATGAGACTTGGCCCATCCAATTTGAAGGTGCTGGGATGTCAGGGGGAAAGAAAAACTGCTGAAGAGCATAATTTTCAATGCTTCAGTCCTCTGTGCATATTCTGCATTTGCCTATTCCATCTTTCCCTCATCTTCCCCTCCCTGCTGCAGATTCACATCTGTCTGCCCTCTGGCTCACCTCACCCACTCATCTCCCATCCAGGACTAGAAGTGGTGATCTCATTTGGAGTGCAGCAGCCAGTGTGCTGCAAACTCTCTACTTGCAGGGCTTTGGTGCCTAAAGTTTATGTGCCTGCAGGGCCTAAAAATCCCCACTTTTTTTTTCTGCTATTTTTCTTATTAAAGGCTTCCTTGGTCAGGTAAATTCCTGACACAAAGAAAGTTACTCTAATCATGAAGAATAAATGTGTGAAGTTAAAAAGGCACCTGACTATATGCAATGAGATACTCCGTAACTCATCCATAGATTTGTTTCTCAGGTATACTTGAGAAAATGCATTTCTAAAAGACCATATATTCCAAGAAATGGAGATTTCTAGTCTGAGACGCTCTGCAGCTGTTTCATTCTGGCTTTGTTCTACAAACTTTTAAATGGACAGAGATACACCTAAATCTAGCTGTTACAGCCTTGATATTTTCTGTTGTTATTGGTTCACAGCAGTAGAAGAATAAGAATTATGTAGGAATGATAAGCAAGCATAAGTCCATGATGAAGACCTCATTACTGAGACACTTTCCCCAGATAGCTAATTCAGTTTCTTAAATTTTTGATTTTTATTTTTTTTTTAACCTGGTCAATGGGTGACTCTAATCAAATGTTTCCAGACATGCAACCTTTGGGGTGATACTGTCAGTTTACTGGGCAACACCCTTTGTGAGGTGGCAGTGGAGAATCAGTTGGCACTGTTCAGAACCCACATTGTCCTGAAGATCCTCTGGGAGCTGTACATAAATTTAGGCCTGATTTCATCAAGTGGATGAAGAGGACAAATGGATGTTCACTGTTTGTGGAAGCCTGTCTGCTAACAGCAGATAGAACTATGTTCCTGAGATGATAACTGCCACTAAATGTAGCACTCAGTCCCTGCAGATGACATGAAATTAATCATGAGTGTTTCAGGATAGGAAGGGTCTGGACAGGTTGGATCAATAGGCTAAGGGGAATTGCANTCTTCTCTATAGTAACTGATGACAGGACAAGAGGAAATGGCCACAAGTTGCACAAGAGCAAGTTCTGATTAGATATTAGGAAGATTTTCCTTACTGAAAGAATAGTTAGGCATTAGAACAGGCTGCCCAGGGAGGTGGTGGAGTCACCATCCCTGCAGGTTTTCAAAAAATTGGTGGATGAGGTGCTTCAGGACATGGTCTAGTGATCATGGAGGTGTTGGGTAGAAGATTTAACTTGATGATCTTGGAGGTCTTTTCCAACCTTAACAATTATATGATTCTGTCCTGCGTAGCCTATACAGAACATGAATATTTGACATAAATATTTGACCTATAATGTACAGAGATACACAGAGGTCACCCCGAAACTTTTATTTGTTTATGTGACCCTGCCAGTGCAGAGTTCAGTGCATTATCAGAATCTGGGGAATCAGCAGGAAAATTTTTGTTTCTCTGAAATTTTGGTCCAGTGTCACCTTTTCTACATGATTATGTCAAATTTAATGGAAAACACCCCTCTCTCCCCTCCTTAGCCCACACTTCAGCAACACCGTATCCCTAAAAAACTAACCTCTTAAAATTGTGTGCTGGCCCTTTAATGTGGCATATTTGTCTGAAAGCTACTTTCTTCTCGGTGTGATATGGTGAGGTACAAGGAGCAGGAATTATTAGAAACTGCTGTTCTCCCTGAGCGGTTTTGCTGTGTTGTTTTCATTTAGTGTTCTTTTAGTAAAGAATGAGAAAACAGTGAAATTGATAAGACTACATAGGAATAAAGATTTCTTCTCTGTATGGAAATTACTGCAACAGAATGGAATTTCAGCAGTCTTAGGAAACCAACTATTAAGCCAGTCTGAAGTATTCCTTCTAATAGACTTTTATTAAATTAGACTTTAATTCCGTCAGGTTTTTTTTTTACTTTCATAATTTTATAGGATTTCCTGATAGAGGGCTGGGCCTGGTTTTGCTTCCCCCTGACCCCCAGTTGAGTCTGCAGCTCAAATGAATAAAATATGAAGCATTGTGATGCTTCCTTTCCTTGTAGTCTTTCTTAGAAAAATGTCTCTATTGATAGGAAAGTCTGATTAGTCCCCCCTGCCATGGCCAAAAACTTTCTGAACAAACCTTTTACAAAGGAAAACAAGCCTGATGAAAACATTCTGAAGGAAATATTTTAAGTGAGACCAGTGACTGTAAATATCTCCTTGATCTTTTGACAAAAATTATGTTTTCCTCCCCTGTGTTAGTCCTGTTAGACTTGGCTTTTCTGGTCAGCAACGGGTATCTCAGTACTGGAGTGTGCCTCTGTGGAAGTGAGCTGTCTTACTGCATCTGGAATACACTCATCCTGGTCTCCCTTTTCTTCTCAAATCATAAGCAAATTTCTATGAAGTGTTTAGTATCTTCATTGCTCAAGTGGTCTTTCTCTTTTTCCCTGTGTGTGTCTCTCTGCAGGCTGCCTGTAACAGCAATCACTCAGCCACATCCTAAAAATACAAGGTCAAGGGATGCTAATGTGATGTGTAACAGTGCACTTTACTGACAAGTGACATTTTATTGGTGGAGGTGTCATAAAGAGAACAGTTTAACAACAATCAGGAAGTGAGCATACAGTAATATTTTGAGAAATTAATACACTTCCATTTTGTGAAAGTTTAGTCAGAAAGTCATTTCTACAGAGTCTGAGGTTGCTAGTTGATTTGTGACAGTCAGACAACTAAAGAGAAAAGGAAACAAATTTTGATTGTTGAAATGACCTGAATTCTCCTTGCAGTTGTGCCCTTTTTTTTTGTCATTTACTATTCTGAGATATAAATGGAAGACTGATGATGACCCACCTAAGGAGAAGAAAAAGAGGCTTTGTTAAATATTTCCATAAACAGGCTGATGTTCCTGCCTCTGTTTTTAAGTATTTCACTGAGGGAGTTTGATTTTCTGATATGTTTTTGAAGCATAGCATTCATCAAAGCATACCATCCTAACAAGCAGAGCAGCTACACTCCAGGTGAACATGGAAATGGGTAACAGGTGAAAAGATCATGGACGGTATGTGGTGAAAGGAGAAATTGGTTGCCCTATCCCTTTGAAAGAACCTTATACATGTAAAATTCAACCACAGGGAAAACCACCAGGAAGATGACAATTAAAATACTGGATCAAATTTATTCAGCAAGCATATGTTTTCAGGGAGGATTAGGAGGGAAAAAGTAAGAGGAAATGAGAAACACCCCTGTCAAGCTCAGATGTAAAGCAGAAGGGATTTACTTGTTTCATATCAGAGAGTGGGGGAGAATGTCAAGCTCTAGAATACAATATCACTTTCTAATAATGCTCATGGCCCCCCCAAACCACAGCCCACAATCAGGGAGGAAAAGTAACTGTCAGACAAATCTGACTCATTAAACTATCAGCATGTGATAGCAAGAGATGCACAGATGGCAGGTTATTATTGGATTTTTGTTTGCTTTAGTGTTGTTGTTGTTTTTTTGTTTGTTTGTTTGTTTGTTTTTTTAATTTCTCTTAAAAGTTGGCAGCTGTGGGCATCTTTCCATAGGTGACAGGAAATGTAGCCTGTCTATTTAATAAAACACCGTTTTCACTTGGCTCATATGCTGTCACTCCAAAGAGTCCACTTAATCATACATGTTCCAGCACTGTACTGAAGTGTGATGGAAAATGCCTTATGCCTTCAGTGTTCCCAGTAGCACCACCACTGCCATTTTAACTAATAATCCCGTATATGCCCCAAAAAGCACAACTCCATGTCTATTTCCCAATGAATTTCAATCTAATGTTGAGAGCATGTGGGAGGAAATGGAAAGCTGCATCAATTCCAAAAAGCTGGCTGTTGTAAAGTGAGGTTGGAAAGTGTGTCCCACCTGCATACAACACATCTCCAAGGGCACAGATTTAGGGAAACATTTGATAGCTAGTGGATACCTTTGAAAGCTTGTAGAGAAAAGTTATCTCTTTTCACAGAAAACACAGAGGGACAAAGCATAAAACTGAAGACCCATCTTAGGAAAGGAAAGGGAAAGGAAAAGGAAGAAAGAAACAGAATCACTACAGTATCAATCACCACAGAATCACACAGGATGGAAAAGACCTCTGAGATCATCAAGTCCAGCCTATAACCTAACACCACAACATAAGCTAAATCATCTAAATCATGCCACTAATTGAAGCATACAATCTTTCCTTAAACACCTCCAGGGATGGCAACTCCACCACCTCCCTGGGCAGTCCATTCCACTGTCTAATCACCCTTTCCATGAGGAAGTGCTCCCTAAGATCCGACCTAAACCTCCCNAGTTATTCAGCCAGGTTTTAACCCAGCGACGGGTGCATTTGTCCATGCCACAGGCTGCCAGCTCTTCCAGGAGGATGCTGTGGGAGACTTTGTCAAAGGCTTTGCTGAAGTGTAGGTAGACCACATCATCAGCCTTCCCCTCATCTACCAGCCAAATCACCCAGTTATAGAAGGAAATCAGATTAGTTAGGCAGGACCTTCCATTCCCAAATTCCATGTTGGCTGGGCTTGATACCCTGGTTGTCTTGTACATGCTGATTGATATCACTCAGGATGATCCGCTCCATAACCTTGCTAGCCACCGAGGTCAGGCTGACAGGCCTATAGTTTCCTGGATCCTCCTTTTGGCCTTTCTTGTGGATGGCGTTACATTGGCCAACATCCAGTGACTTGGGACCTCCCCAGTTAGCCAGGACCAGTGATAAATGATGGAGCTTATCCAGCTCTTGTGACAGCTGACTAAGCACGGTAGGATGAATCCCATCTGGACCTATTGACTTGTAGGGTCTGAGTGGCACAGCAGGTCACTATATACTTCCTCCTGGATTACATGACTGCTGTTTTGCTCCCCATCCCTATCTATCAACTCAAGAGCCCAGTTGTC
>VWZY01010818.1:61184-73563 GCA_013399075.1 Chloroceryle aenea
CACTGCAATACAAAAGAGCAAGCTGAGTAGCACAAAGCAGGTTAACATTGTGAGAAGAGAATGAGAAGATAAAAAGTCACCCATCTGGACCTTTTTTAATAGTCCAAATAACTCAGGGAGGTCATTATGGTGAAGCCCTTCTCTGGCATCACCATCTGGTGCAGCCTGCTAGGACTGTTTATGTAGTGGTGATATCTATATAGCCCTGAGCATCTAAATGTTTACATCATACTGAAAAACAGCTAATGGTAAGAGTTTCTTGGGCTTATGAGACAATCTAATGTGTTATATGAAGGGTTAGGTTTTCTTAAGTTCTGTTGATGGCATGAATTTCCTTCCTTCCTTCCTTCCTTCCTAGTACAGCCAATATGGATGATCCTTCTTTCTCAGATACATCATGTCAGAGGGACTCAATGCCAGTTCAGTGGTTCTCAATTGATCAGTGGCCGTTCCAGATCCACTACCGGGTCAGGAAACTCAAGAAGTGCTTAAGAGAACTGCTTAAGAGGCTACTGTCCATAATCTTTGAGAATTCACGGAGATCAGGAGATGTGCCTGAAGGTTGGATTAGATGATCTTTAAAGTCCTTCCATCCTAAACCATTCTATGATTCTGCAAATACTGAAAGAAGGCTNTGTGCTGCAGCAGAAAACATCAGCAAGGGAATCACCAGTAGAGAAAAAGATATCATTAGCCCACTCTACCCAGAGCAGGTCAGACCACCCCTTGAACACTGCGTTCAGTTTCTTCTGTTTCACCTTGCTATCATTNTTATCTACAAGAAGGGCTCCAAGGAGGACCCACATAATAATAGACCTATTAGCCTCACTTAAATCCCTAGAAAAGTTATGGAACACATCCTTTTGGAGACCATCACAAGTAAACTTAAGCATGTGATAGGGAAAAGCCAACATGGATTCACCAGGGATAAATCATGTCTGACAAAGCTGATTACCATCTATGGCAAAGTAACCCACTTGGTTGATATAGGTGGTGGACATTATCTACCTGGACTTCTCCAAGGCTTTTGACATTGTTCCCCACAGCATCCTCTTAGATAAACTGACATGTTACAACCTAGACAAGTGGTCTGTGCAGCAGGTGGCGAGATGGTTGACAGACTGTACCCAGAGAGTGGTGGTCAATAGTTCTTTCTCAAACTAGCAACCAGTCACAAGTGCAGTCCCCCAGGGATCAATAGTGGGCCCAACACTGTTTAACAGCTTCAAAATTGATTTGGATGTNGGCCACACTTTTCTTTATGCACCCCAGGATACCATTAACAACTAAGAGGAAAAAAAAATATTTTTAATAGAAACCAAAAAAAGTTGGGAAATAATATTTTACATGCCCAAAATCTCAAATCTACAAATAGCATTTTTTTATATTGAGATGGTTGCAGGAGTTCCTGCCCCAGCTGTCCCTCCACATATACCACCCCACTGCTGAGGCAGCTCAGCTGCTTGTGCAAGCAGCTGTACTACCCATAGCAGCACAGATCTTTAAAGAGTATGGAAACAGGTGGTGATTTACCTTCATGTGCTGGCCTCTAAACCATGGCACAGCATCAACTGTGTTTTCTCTGGGGCAGCTGGGTGCCTTTAAAAGAGTAATTGGAGCTATTTTAGCCATCCTTATATATAAATCAGGCTCTGAAGTAGGAAGTCATCAAATCTTTGGGCTGCTTCACCTTTTAGAGTCTTGACTTTTCAGAAAATAGAAGCTTCCACCACACTGAAAAGCAGTGAGATATAAGACTGTATGGCTCCATGAAAAATCTAAATTAGATTAGATTATACCTAAATTAGACTGAAAACTAATTGAATGGAGAGGGAGGACTTGTTTCTGAAAGTGGGGCTTAGGTTCCTGAGTTACCACTGTACTTTTAAAGATCAGGAATTCAGCTGTAATATGTTAAATGCAACTAAGAATTGGCTTTAAAATTGATGCCTGGCTTTAAAATAAAAATGAAGATTCCAATAAATTACTTTTTCAGCTGTTTATATTTTTCTGTATGTCGCCAAAATCTCAACTTTTTACTTTTTTCTTTTGGGAAAAGATGGTTTTGAGAATATTTGTAAACTCTATCTGTAGCATGAGACAGTGGTTCTTTTTTTTAAATTATTATTATTTGATTGCATATACTTCAGCCTAACTTTGACCAGTAAGAAGCAAGAAGATCTGCCAAAGAAAATTCTTCTCTCAGCAACTTAATATAACACTTGAGTCTTGAAACTGTACTATCAAAAAATAGTTAGAACTTCAGATCACTAGTAAATTAATATTTTTCTCCATGTTTTATTTCAATATTGCGATTCATCGAGTTAGATGTACCATGTAAAAACCATCATCAAAATGTCAGGCATCTAAGAACAGCTGATGTCAGGCTTCCCTGCTACTGTCTTCCATCAAAACATTGAGTTGAGAATTAAAAATCCTTCCCTGAAATAATGGTGGAATTGGACCAAATATTATTTCCCTGCTGCTTATTTCAACATCAGTTCCTACCTTGTTATTACATATGTTGCTTGTTATTTCTTTCTTCACAAATCCTTTCAGAAGCTTTAGATTATTTTACTTTCATATACAATTTCATGGAATCATCTCCAAATGGGTACAACTGACTTAAAAGTCACAGACCAATTTTGAAAATGAGCATGGTTGTTTAGCAGCTAATATTCCATGCAGTCTCAGATAAACATTTTTAAGAGCTTCTAAATCATGTTGTCATTTTAAAATATTTGAACATATAAGAAGAAAGCATTATGCCACCCACCTAAAAAAAAAAGTGGGGGGAAGGGGAGAAGAACAGACAGCAAGTGTGAGAACTAAAGCCACTAAAAATAAGATCAGAGGACTGGGGCAGAAGTTTCAAAACTTACTGCCCTGAACTATCATCTCACTTCCTCTGCTGGGAGTTAGAGTATGACAGATTTTGTTCTAAAGAGGCTATTTTGTGACTTGAATTTCCTTTTGCTGGTATGGTGTGTTGGCAGAGGAGAGAGGACTGCAAGCCATCCTATAGAGGCAAGGGACATTGATTGGAGTGGTCACCTTTTACAGACGTGATTGTGGTTTGCAATGGTGTGCCAGGGCTTAACTTGAACCATGCTGTGACCCTCTCATCAGCCTCTTCCTAAAATTGTTGGGGTCTTAGGACCTTCTTTTCTGGTTGGCAGGATTCATTAACCTTGTTGCAGGGCTTCTGCTGTCATCTGGATGACTACTTTTCCAGAAATGTACCCGGGATGGAGAATTTAGAAGACGTGAGTGATGGTGTCATTTCAGAAAGATCACTGTTAGGGTTCATGGAGACACACACACAAGCACTGGTGAACATAGCATTGTCTTCCAGCAGTGAATGTACATCAGAGGAAGTGTAGAGGTGTAACTATTATGAAAATCGTGATTCCAGGCCTCCTTCTCATTGAACCACCTGGGGTGAGTCAAGGAAGCTAGGAAGGCCTGACGGCCATTCATTACAACTCCCCAGACAGCTTCCAAACTTTGCTATTGATGTCTGGGGAGGGAATTTTCACCGTAAATTGCTAACAGGAAGTGAAAAAGATCTCCTCGCACCCCACAAAAATCCCTTTGATCTTGAAAAGGCAAAACATCTGGTAGAAGCACAAGTGGCATGTAGGTCAGCAGCTTGCAGGCTACAGCCAATCAACCCTTGGTCAGGTGTTTTGGCCAGTGGCTGGGACTTGGAGAGCACATGGGGTGGCAGGGCTCACTCTCTCTGACAATATCACTTTTCTTCTTTCACATAAGATGGTGCCTGGAAGTGCCCCGAATCCTGCAACTCTTGATGCCTGGACTGTTTATGTCTGGACCAGAAGTAATCACCTTGTGCAGCTTGGCCAGTCATCAGGTGCTACTTGACTTTTTCAGTCATCACTGTGCTATGCAGGTCTGCCAAGGTCTATAACAGCATTGAAGAAGAAAGTGATTAGTGATCCACATCAGCAATCCTTTATAAAGAAGAGAACCTTTGCCCTGAAATTAAGGGGAAAGTTCTAACCTTCATCTAAGTTGGAAACTAGTCAATAAAATAAATCTATAAGAATAATATTGTTTCCCATTAATTCTCCTGTCTAGATGTTAAGTACTTACGACCTTCAGACTCTCCTTCACTCAACATCTTTATTAATTTTTACATAAGTTGAAGTTAATAAGTCTTTATCATCAGGTCTTCCAGTTGGACAGAACAATCAAGCCTGTAGGGATGATCTTTTTGCAGAAGGTCCCCTTGAATTAGTTGTTCCCTTGCATGATCTTCAAGGCTCACTTTTTCAGAAAACAAAGTGAATTTACATGGGTCATCTTTGTCAGTTATAGCCTTACATTTGGGGTGTCACAGCAGTTTGGAGATACAGGCTAAGATTCACCAGGGGAAAGATGAATGAATGCAAGACGAATAAGCCTGCTTGTCATGAATGGTCTAGAGCATTCAGCTTGTCTCTTGAACAAGAAGACGTTGATTGTGAATACTGAAGAGATTGCAGATTTTCAGTTCATTTCAGCTTAATTGAGCCCAGAATATTTTTGTCCTGTTAAAATATTTTTGTTTCAGGAAAATATGCTTTGCCAGTTCTCCTACAGAAGCTACGAAAAGGAAAATGGTATTGAAATTCTGGGGAAGCCCAGTTCTCTTGCATATGTTGTGCAGCTGACTTTTAGTAATTGTTGAGCAGATACATCCCATTTTGTTTGTAGAAAATGTATAGGAAAGGTGTTATTTTAAATCCATTCATTATCAATAGTTCCCTATTGGGGAGAAAATGGAAAAAATAACTGTATAGTGTACTGAGATCGATTACATACAAATGTAAATGTATTAAATGGTATGTATTAAATACATATGTAAATGAATTAAATACTATTAAATAAGATGGCTAAAATACAAATGTATTTTTAAGTGTCATTGTAGAGATTAAAAAATACCCAGAGATTAAGTCAAAAACTTGCTTTGTGAGCAAAGTTTTGTAATCAGTATTCCCTCTTTAGCTTCCTTCATCACTTTAAGGAACTTGTTAACTTCTCCATGGGTCAAAAGCATCCTTTAACTTCAGTGGATACAGAGTTCTTCTGTGCCTTCCACATCAGTGTCATCCCTGATTAATAAAATGGTGATTATACTGGTCGTCAACCTCACATGAAGTTTGGGAGGCAAAATGCAAATGATATGTGCTTTTAAATGCCATGTAAGTACCCACCTTAGATTATTCAACAAACTCTATGCAGTACAACAGAGCAAGGAATTCTCCTGGAACGTTTGATTATTTGCAAGCAAGTTTGAACAAAAAACTCTCAAAGTAGTTTGAACAGATGTTTTGGTTATTGAGCAACTTCTCAGTCCATAATGTATGTAAGTTTAGAATTTCTTCAGTCAAGGGTAAGACACTTTTCTTCTCATGCTTATTGAAGGGTAAGAGCATCCTCACAGTTGTCCAACATGAAGATAGAGACACAATGTAAATTTACATATTGTTAAATTTTTCAGCAATCATCTGTAAATCCAAGTCCAATGCTCCACTTCTAGGTCAGTAGGGCCACAAGATCCAGTTTAAGAGCATACCTTGATCAGCTTCTGCTGTGTCCTCCTCCACTGTGCATTTCTGTTGCTGGGCTTCCAGAGACCGAGGCTGAGATGAATGTCACTTATAAAAAGTTATTCACTAGTGTCTGTGTGACATCTGCCTGCATAACTTAGAAAAAATAAAACTCTCATGACTGTGTGACTGGAAAGAAATCATGTGATGAAGTTTACACAGCATGGCTCACATTGCTCCTAAGCTCTGTGTTACCTGTATTTAGGGCTGCCACAGCTCAATTACTTGAATGAAGAAAGCAGGCACTGTTCACGCCAAGAGCTATAATTTTGCATTTGTTGACTGGACACCCACAGCAGGACAGCTTTTTCTCCTGGACATTTAATTGTCACAGCACTTTCTTTTACCTCATCTCTTGCACTTGCCTGCCCTGCCTCCTGTGCTCCCTCAGCCTGGTTTATTTGATTTATTTTGAAGTCACTGGGGAAGCTCAAGTTACAGCTTTGAAGTAAGCAGTGACTTCAGGGTCCTTGGCATGCACACACTTCCCCTGTCTAAGCCACATCAGGCGTTGCCCACTCTCAGAGAGGCCCTTCTCCTGAGTAAGGGAACAGACTTTTTTAGCTCTTGATCTTTACAAATGAACTGCCAGACACACATCAGACTTTGGGGTTTCATTCATTGGGGGTTTTTTGTATTTTCTGGTTCAAGGCATGTATAGCTATATTGGTTTACTTTAAAGTTTGTAAATTATTGGTGAGATAAGTAAATAAATAAATAAAGTCAAAACAAGAGCTACTAATAGATGAACTTTATGCATCTACAATATATTATCTAATTAATATCCCAAGCAGTAATAAAATGAATTATATTATGAAAAGCACTGACAAAGACCTGATTTGTAAGTTTTCCTTCTGTACTCAAATTTTCAAGTGTAACTTTCCAATAACATAGTTTTCCTATTCAGCTTCCATGTGAGAGTTTTATTGGACTTACAGTGAGAAAACCAAAGGAAGTGCAACACTTGCAAAGTACTTAGGTAGACAAATCATCAGCATGGCATGACAAGAGGTTATGCAATGCAGAACAGACAGTAAGCATAACACATTTGTTCTGTGGTGAAGCGGTTGCACTGGTTTGTTGTCGTGGCATTTTTTTTTGTTGTTGGTTTTGTTTTAGATTTTGTTTTTGTTTTTATTTTCTATTTGCATGCATAAGCAAACCTTTTATCACCTGGTGAACAAACTGACTCACAATAAATCATATACAGGAGTGTTTTATTATCACTTCAGGTCCTGTATGTGGAAGATCTTTTCAGCCATATGACTATCTACAGGTTATATTTACAAATGTTGATTCTATCTTACTCTGAAAAAAGATGTTTGTAGGTTGTTTTTATTTGTTTCTAGGAGCTTAAGATACATAAACTGCACCTTTCTAACTCATTGAAACTGAATCTGACATTATTCTCTTGAAACTTTCCTTTGAACACTCAAAAATCTAATCCAGATTTTTAAACTCTTTCTTATAGCAGTCAAGATGTTGTAGATGACAAAATTATCTTTGCTCACTGTCTCCATAAAAGCAGAAGTGCATTAGTACCACTTTGTTCTGGTCAGTCCAAGCATCATGTGACACACGAAGCAGCTGTAGGTTTGATTTATAACCAGCTTCTAAGCTGCATCAGAGTCTGTACTGAGGAGAACTGGAAAGAGAGGAAGTGCATCAGGTTGCAAGAAAACTATTTTGTTTTCCAAATATAAATACTTAGCCTTAATATAGCTTAATTTAATAACTTTTCTTCAGTAAATTGGCAGCAATATGCTACTGAATTGCCTGCTTCTACATAGGTTTGAATATACAAATTTTAAGCTTTTCCCCACTGAAAATTTGAAAAGGTTGGAAAAATACTGACAAACACATGCTCTAAGCTTCACCATTTCTAGCCAAACATCAATACATCCTTCAGTATTTGTTTCTTGTGGTGCACAAACTGTGTAAGGAATGACAGAAATAGAAACATCTGCCAAGAAAACTTGAAACTGCAAAAACTGAAGGATACTTCCCAGCAATTTAGAGTGCTTGAACTTCAAGCAAAGCCTTGGAAAATTCTACTGAATTGAACAAGCAGTTTGTTCAATTGTGTGTCAATTGTGTGTCAAAAGTTGTGTCTCAACTGTGTCTGTCAGGAACTAACCCACTGTCCAGTTTGTATGCTGTAAATCTGTTCTGCCTATGGGATACCTTTGCCTAAAGTGTCTTCACAAATGCCCACCTTTCTGTCTATTTGAATCTGCCAAGATACAAATATTTATCAATTGGGAAGTTTGTTGCTAAGAAATTGACATTGTAATGACACATTGTAAGCATTTTGCAATACAATGTATGATTCTCCCTTTATGTTAACATTAGTCAAATAGCAACAAGACCAGGTAGCTTTGATATAGGAAAAAAAAAGTTTGTTGTGTATCAGATCCTCTTTTTATTTTAAAATAGATATGACAGTACAGGGAAAATGTGTCATTGACTCTGGGAGAACTTTTCTGACAGAAATGTGCTGAGCATCTGGCCTCTGGGATGAAAAATGAGTCAACACACACATGTCTTCATGCACAGAGTGCTTTGCTGTGCAAAGCTGTTGCTTTCAGAGACAATCAACTGATGCCTCTAGGACTCAGTTTCTGACTGACGCTGACTGACTCACAATGAACAGAAGGTTGATTGTACCCCACTCTTCTAATTATTGAAATACAGCCCAGTTGTGTATCTTCAGGACTCATTCCAAACTAGTGCAGAAAATTTTGAAATGGGCCATTTACCCTTCTGTGCTGTGGAACCTTTTGGATACCCTCCACTTTTTCCAGAAACTGCATAGTTATGAGTGAATTATAGGTGGGGCCTAGCTAGTATAGCAAGCTATAATGTAATAAAACTAGAAATAAAGCAATTGGTTTACCAGGGTGTAATGAAGACAAGAATAACAAAGAATAATGATTCCTTTAGTATGTCTTCAAGATAGGTTTAATGCTGGAAAATACTATTTTTCTTAAAACCAAGTTATTAGTCTCCTGTTAGTGTCCATCAAGTTGTATGACTGGTATTACAGTGAAAGACAATGAATGTGATCACGTGGTCCTGATTGACCTTCTAAATCTATTAATTTCTGAACTGTCTTATTAGTAAACCAATTCTAATTAGTTATAATTATCTTCTCAGGAGAACAATATTTGTTAGTGTCTGAATACACGAAACAAAACTGTCTCTAAATGTGGCCACTCTGATGTTGCAATATCCCTTTCTGAGTGTCTTCTACTTGCTACAGAGGGCAGACGGAAGGAAACCCATGGGCTGCTTATATTACAGCTGCCCAGCTTGGATCCCTGTGCCAAAAGGCTTGTAGGACAGAAGCTCTTTTTACTGACAGAAAGCACATGGTATTAATGAGATGTGCAGTAATGCATTTTCAATTCCAAAGCTATCCCAGAGGGAGGTGCTTCAAGGATTAATGGAAAGCAAAACACTGGTTATCTTGTTAAACTTTCATTTACAGTACTTCTTATCAGGACTTACAAATATGAGTTATTTATGTTTCTAGGATATGCGATATTTCATTTGGTGGAGGGGTTGTACTTGTAATATTTGCCTGCTGAGCTAAAAACGAAAACTAGAAAAGAGAAGAATACCTCTTGATTTAATGATTGGGACTTCATTCTCAAGGACTGGGTAGGGTTTAGAAGAAGCAAGAAGGATGTTCCCTTAGTTCAAAGGAAAGCACAAGTTAGCTCACTTGGTTTAATGCTGCATTTCTTGAGTACTCCAGAATAGTTCCCTGTTAGATGGGTCATGGAGAAGGAAAATAAAAGAAGCACATAACTGAGCTGCCTCTTATTTTCCCTATTGTTTTCATGGCCAATCTTACATCCCCTGTAATACCAGCTGAGAGATCATCTCAAAGCATACACTGAAAGCCTTAACAAATCAGCAGAGGACTATTTTCCATCGAAGCTTGGCATTTCTTTCAAACTTCAGTTTAGCAGAGAAAGGTACATAAGATGATTTTCTTGTAGTTAAAGGTTTTACCAAGACTCTTCAATCTGACTTTTTTGGAAATGCACTACTGCTAAATGAGGAATGCAGGATGTTCTATATATTTACCTTTTTTTTTTTAAACACTGTGCAAAGGAGAAATTTGTCAAAAATCAACATTTTCATGCAGATGGAAGCAGTTTTATTCTATGAGAAGAAGCAGAGGCCCAAGGGCATTCTCAGTAACAGCAAAATTATTTGCAGTCAGTCAGACAAGCTGTCTGACTCAGGTATCTACAGTTCATCAGGTCATTTGGTTGAAACTGAAGGCCAGGATCAGACACCGTTCAGATTAAATAAATTGTAATGATTTTGTGGGTGTGTGCATGGGCCTGCATGTGTGTTTGTGTGAGAATTGGATAATGTGCTAAGGTGTCTGAAAAGCTTTTGGAGAGCAGCAATGCAAACTCAAAAATAAAGCAGACATTTCATTCATCAAACTGCTTTAAGGAAAAAAAAAAGAAACCTCAAACAATTTCAGGAAGGAAGACGCAGATGTTCTACATTAAAAGCCAAGGGAACTGGGAGAAGTATTCCTTTAGCAGGTGGATCATTATTGAAATACCTAGCAGACGGGTATCCAAATACCTACTGGTGAATAAAGTCACCAAATACCTCTTCTGAAAACAAATGAGCTGTGTTTAGCAATCCCATTGGCACCCACCAGTGGTTGTCCAAGTGTTTTCTCGTTAGCAGGGAAAGGAAAGACTTTCCTTGCCTTTTCTTGACTCTGGAATTAAAGGGAGGAGAAACTTTCAAAGATTGTTTATACCGTAGGTATAAACTGCGTTTCCCTTGTGGAAACCCAAGCTGAGCTGTGTTTAGCACTGTGCAAGCACAAGGTGGTAGACAATCCCTGTCCAGAGATTTTGCTGCTAAATGAGATTTAAAAGCAAAGGGAGGGCGTGATTTTTGTTCCAATTGTCTTTGGACTAAATCTCTTGATCTCTCACAGATTAACCAGTGCCCTTGGTTACTTCGTATAGATGGTGAGACAAAGCAAAGTGTAAATCCAGTCTAAATATTATATTAGGATGGGTAGGAAACTACTCTGCATGACTGTTGTTAAGCAATCAGCAGAGCCAGCCTCTTCACCATAGGTAAATGATATGGTATTCCTTCAGTCAGCACCCTGCAAATGACACCACACTGCTGTTTGTGCAGGAAGAGGGCAAGTCCTTAAGCTTCAGTGATGCTGAGATATTTTTCCTCATGTCTCTCCTCTAGTCAGGCAGTCTTCCTTAACTGCTCCTTACAAAAAAGTTCAGCAAATCTGTAGTTAATGATACATGTGGTTCTGATTATCTCTTCCTCCTCCTCCCCCCTCCACTGCAAACTGTGGCTTATGTGCAGATCAGAGAGAGCAGTCAGAGGAAGTAGAAGGCTGTTTTAGGGAGATGCTGATTTTCTCCAGTTTGCCCTGACTATAAACAATTCTTCTAAGTAGATAATTTGTACATAACTTCATTGGTAATTTCTTCCTTGATAGGAGACCATCAGCACCAGAAGAATAAAAGTATGGTCATAGTAACAGTAGCATCTCTTTAGTCATCTCTTCCCATCCCTTAGACCGAGAACCATAAGAATTTAAGCCCCTATCCGCAGACCACTTGCATGGGCATAATTTCGGAGCTCAGCCCTGACCCTGAGCACATGTCCTCTTCTCATTCAAAGAACAGGGATTTTACTTTACCACAGCATCAGGACACACCACTTTCATCATGTCTTGAAAATTTCTTTAGTATTTATAGAGTCCTTTTTTATTTTCTTATGTGTACCTGTGAAGTCTCCACTTAACAGTTTGCCAGACAGTCAGCTCTCCACTGCATGTTTGCAGGAGTCACTGCTATCCAGGAAAACACCCAAAGCACCTAAATCCCAACTTACAAAAAGCTAATTTTAAAGACAGAATAGGCATGGTACTCATACATAGATTTTGTGCTAACTCTTTAGGAAGGGCTTTCTTCTCCCCAGGAAGGAAAAAAATCAGCTCTCAGAATGAGGCAAGATTTCCCAAGAAAGCAACATTGATAGAAAATTATTCTATGCTTAAAACAAGCATTCTGAGAGCTGGAACAACAGTCAGAAGACTGGTAGTGGTGTGTTTATTTGCCCCGAATAATAAATGGGAAAAAAAGACAAAAAGCAAGTTAAAGGTTATGAGTGTCAAAACACCATTTCCAGTTATCCCTTCCTGCTGCACTGGGGCCATGGGCTTGTCGTTCAGGGAAATTAGTAGCTGATCCTCATTTTACAAGACCAGGTTCCAGGAAACTTCCTTCATAGGCTGTCCCACCTCATCAGGTGGGATTGCTTAGAGAGAGCCTGAAACCAGAGCAGCACATCTCCTCCCATCTGGGTGGAAGTATTCCACATGTTGAAAAGTACTTATTTGTATTAGAACAGCATTTTACATTATATTAAAGAAACACTTGGAGTCTCAGCAAACCGAAGATCCTCACTGTGGTGTTTAAAGCCTGTATACAAAAAAAAAAAGACAAAATGCATTGGGCAGAGATCAGCAGACTCTTCTCGTAATATACTGATAGGAATGGTTTCACCATAATTCCATAAGGAATTATAGCAGTGAGGATTTCTACTCCATGTCTTTAGTTTTCTAAATAGTATCATCCACCACCATCAAAAACTGACTGGAAACTTATGATAATTTTAATTGAGAGAAAACAGCTGTTGAATAAAATGGATTTTTTACAGCTGTTGAATAAAATGGATTTTTT
>VWZY01010818.1:106929-121015 GCA_013399075.1 Chloroceryle aenea
GAAAAAATCCAATTAAGAGTTGCAACAATTTCCTAAAAGCTGATGCCTCATCACTGTAGCCCAGTGCTGGATGATAGGGTTGTCAATCATGTACATTCTCCCCCAAAACTAGCTAGCTGCCAATAAGGCAAGGTACCTTTTCTGGTGACAGTGCATGATTTCAGCCTCACCACCCCCAGAGTTTTCTTTCATTAGTGCTCAAGTGGCATGAGATAAATTGTGAAACAGGCTGCTTTACTGGCTGGGAGTCTGCACCTCACATCACTTAACTGAAGCTTATGTGGGCGGGTAACCTCTCTGGCCATTTCTGCGCTGAAAGAGAATGCAGCCAACTCTTACCTCAGACCAGGAGTCTGGAAAACATTTCTTCCCTCCTCCCCATTAATTACTTGGAAGGGGATGTGCTGCAGCTAATAACTTGAGGTAATTCAGCTAATACACTGCTATCCTTGAGCCATTGATCGTGGGGGCTGAAAGATCTGTGCTTGAACCCCAAACCTGTAAAGGAATCTTTAATGGCATGATTTATGTAGAAGACTGCATCAATACTTTATGGTGCAGAGTGACCACAGATCATGACATAAGGAACTCATAAAAATTGCAAGAAAAAACACAAGCTTCAGGCTGGTGACCTGAATTAAAGCATCTTTGCAGACTGACCCCACAAAATACATATTGTGCAGAGTGAGATGTATAAAAATGTGCTGTAGCCTTGTGGAAAGGACCTTCTTAATTCTGAGCGACTACAAGCAGGGACACCAGAAGTAAAGCAGATATCAGTTTATGTATTCCTTTGGTCTCCCTACATTTTTCAAGTGTCATTCCATCTGACCTGCTGCAGTAGTCATCATTCCAAAACACTCCAAAATCCTGAGTGAGAGTCTCGGGATGACTGGATTCAGTTTAGGAGAAAACACCCTGAACAACAAGGTTTCCCTTCTCTTTATTTTACAGTTCCTAACCCTGTAGCAATCATTTCACTCACATTTTTAGGCTTTTTTCCACCACTGTGAACTGTAGAAACTCTGGAAAAAAGCATTTCCTGGAGATTCATTCTTGATCATTCATTCTGCATAGCCTCAAGCAAACAGCTGAATGAGACACAGGATGAGCAATAGAAATACAGCTTATTTGGTGGCAAAAATACAGGAAAAAAACACCCAATATTACTGTCAAATTGATATTTCTCTTTCCATTTCAATCTGAATTTTGGAACAAATTTATTAACCACTTTCACCCGCCACTGGATGTTGTTACAACAGCTAAAACGGCTGCAACACATGGGTCTTGTGCTACAGCTGTTTGTGAAGTTCAAGAAACAGCATCATGGGCAGAGTCTTCTCCAGAAAAAGTGCCAAACTTGCCTTTTGTGATGACATGAAATCAACTCAGAGTCATGGTGCCACAGTGTACTTCTGGTGTACCAATTTAAGGAAATCCATTACTTATTGTATTAAACAAAACAAAACAACACCCAAAAAAACCCCAACAACAACAACAAAACAAACAAACAAGCAGACAAAAAACAAACACAAAAAAACCCGCCACCATCTCTGTGAGATATTTAACTTTTCATAGAGTGTTTCAAATGGATCTGGATCTAATATAAGCCCTAGATAGTATGTAGTCCTAGTTGGTATTCTTTTGTAGGATATGATCTAGGAACTGCTGAATTTTCTGAAAAGATTTCTTACTGACTCTTGCACTTTGATCAATAGATTCAGGACTTGTGATTTTTTGTGCTCCTATTAGTTTGCATTCACCATGACACAGTTAGGCTGTGAAATTGATTAAGTTCTCTAGTTGCACATGCAAAATTAAAGGATGCTTTTTGGAATGTTGAATTTGGTGGTAAAGTCCTCTGAAAGCTTTGGCATATACTGGCACTATCATTATTATTTTATTATTCAATGCCAGGTTAGCTATTCCCTTAGCACATTTGATCTTAATGAGATCCACATTGCAAAAAGACCATGCAGTCTGTAGGGAGTATATACAACCTGGCATGTTTATTTAATGTTGCTTACTTCAAGACCACTTAGGATGAGGAGAATGAAGAAGGCTTGGTTCCTGCATGTGCAAAAGTAAAAGCAGATACAAGCTGTGTCAGGAAATTAGGGGCACACTTGGAATTAATTAGTTTCTGTATTGCTTTGAGAATATTATATGCTGGGCTTGAGGAGTGCTGCTGATGTCATCTGCCATGAAAGCACAGCTGGAGCACAGCATGAAGGCAGCAAATCCCTCAGACAGAATCACACTCTTGGTGTTTCAGCCACAGCCACGTGCAGTTTTCTGGGAACTGATGCTGTCTTACAGACAAGGAAGTCAGTCTGGAAGCAGAGATGTAGACCTGTCCCCACAGGCAGGAGGGATTCCTGCCCAAAGGAAAGGTGGCCTTCAGCGCTGCTGTGGCACGGCCACCCACTGATTCCCATGCACTCACCTGAGCCATGGTCATTTGAGTCTGCCTATGCTTGCACACAGACCTTTGAGTAAAAAACTATAAATACTTCTTGCATCAGGGCTATGGAGATGTCTCCATACCTGAGCAGTACAGAGATTCCTGCAAAACACCTGAAAAGCACCTGGAGCAATAGAAGAAGGCTGGCAAAAGGCAAGAAGGTCATGACAATCACAGGTTAGGAACAGGAAAGGAAAGCTTTGACTGAAATAATATCACTCAAGTCCTGCAGATTGTCTTGAACTGCATACTAGAAACTGAGCTCCCAGTGGTGGTCAAATCCCCACTGGGCATGTAAATCCTGAGCCAAGTACCCTCTCTTCTTAGGTAGATCCTAAACAAAGAGTGGAGAAGACCTGGCTGAAATGAAGACTAGCTGTACTCTGACTTTCCTGATGTTGTCATAGTTTAAAGCCTAGAAAAAGAGAAAATGGAACCTGTTTAGGTCAGGTAGAGCTCAGTATAAATCAGAATGAATTAGTCTTTACATTTGTTCAGGACAAAATTACAGCTGTAATTGCAGCTCAGTTTTCCCCAGTGTAGCTTCACATCTTGTTCATGAACAGCATACATCTTTCCACTGCCGTTCCCTGGGTTGTTGCTGTGTGAATCCCAACTGTTTAAAAATGGATTTCTTCTAACCACAATGCAAACAAGAAACCCTTGCCCAGGAGTCTATCCAGAATACAGTGGTCTTTACAGAAGTGAGGGTAATTTCCTCCTGCTTCAGCGCTTTTGTCTTCTGGATCTTGGGATAAGCATTCTCCATACTAAATTGCAAAGTGCTGTTGAATTCATGATACTGCAGCTGTCTTTACTCATACTGACAGAGTTAAGTTTACCCTTTCCTCATTCCTTAGAAAGAGCAGCATTTCATCTGCATTTACAGTCAGTAAATGCAATGTCATCTTCCTGTTGAAATTTGGCTGCACTGTGAATTGTTTTTCTCTCTTTCCTTTCCTGCACAGCTGGAAATGAATCCCTCTCCAGTCTTCTTTGGGAAGGAGTGAAGAGTGGAGAGAAAAAAAAAGTCTGGCAAAGAAAATGCTTGTTTTAGATAAAGTGAAATAAGTTAAGTTAAACAAGTCAATGTCACTTCTTCAGGGATAAACTGCCACTTGTGTCAACACTGGGCTGGTCAAGCAGCAGCTAAAGTGGAAGCAGCATAAGCTAGAAATATTCAGCTGTTTGTGGAGAAGAGGAATGACTGCTTGCCAATGGTTCGGGCATACATTTGTGACACACACAAGTGCTCTCAGTGCCCTGAAGTGGGGATACAGAGAGAAAGTGCCCCCTTGTTTCACACAAACTATGGCTGATCTCTCACTTGCATTCATTACAGGTGGTGAAGCTGTGTCTGGCTGTAGTACTGCAGTCACTTTCCTCCCTCCCTAGGAAAAGAGGGAAAATTACAGCCCTTACAAGGCATTTGACACAACTGAAATGATGGGAGAACACCACTTGAAGTGAAGCTGTCATGTAGAAGGCTCCTCCTAAACCACAGATTGATTCTGCAAACAACTCGGAGCATGACTCAGAACCATGTCTCCTTCCCGTCACCACTACTAGGGCTGCAAGACAGCTCTGAGGCAGTGGTAGACAGAATCACGTTCTCCACTGCATTTCACATTGCTTGCGGAGGAAGAACGGTCAGACCAAGAAGCCAGGGAGGTTTTATTGGGTTTTTGTTTTTGGAAAGTATGCTGTGGGTTTCTGTCAGACTTGAAGTTTTTCCACAAGTCATCTCAACATCGTGACTGCTGCCTACTTCCACCAGGCTAGTCATTGCAGGCATTAGCTTCAACACATATTGTCCTACCAGCTCAGGAAACCTAAAGCTTCCTATAAAGATTTTAAACCTACAAGCAGCAAAAACCAAAACAGAAAGCCAGA
This sequence comes from Chloroceryle aenea, assembly GCA_013399075.1. Classification (NCBI taxonomy): domain Eukaryota; kingdom Metazoa; phylum Chordata; class Aves; order Coraciiformes; family Cerylidae; genus Chloroceryle; species Chloroceryle aenea. Next base: position 111,287 of record VWZY01010818.1, read on the forward strand.
GGAACTGGCCTAATTATGCTGAAGCTGTTTAAAGTAATGCTAAGTGACACCAGTTTTGAAACTTCATGAAGATTAACCACCCACCTCCTAATTGCTTTGAAATTCTTTATTTTCCCTGCAAGAGAATTCAGCTCTGCAGGGGATGATAGAAAGATGTGTGAGGAGCCACAAAGACGGAAAGGCAGACTGAGTGGAGTTTCTTTTTAAACAACAAAATGGTGACAACCTCTAGTTTGTGCAAAGCAGGATATAATAATTAACAGGAAATTCCTAAGGCTCTAGAGAGCCCAAAATATGCCATCTCAGGCTTTTAGATACAAAAGTGTGCTGTTCTGTTCTGTTTATCAGCATACTATATTCACATCGGGACAAGCAGTGTCATATACATAAATAGCCATAAAGTTGCTAAATAGGAAACCGTATTAGAGCTGCTTGCTCATACAGCAGCTTTTTAGATTTGGACAGCTTTTTAGATTGAGACAGCATTTTAGACTGGGACAGAGCAGACACCTGCTCTGAGTGTATGATGCTCCCTAAGCCGGTTGGGGGAAATGACACAAGAAAAGAAAAGCAAAAGAACAGAATATGAGCAAGAGTCAAACACAAAATCTCAGTTCAGAAGTACTGAGGTTTGCCCTGTCTCTTCTCTTTGGGCCATTCCGCAGTGATGAAGGAAGAATTAGAAAGTTTATAAGTCACAGGCTTTCCATCCTTCTTATTTAGATATTTAGACACTAGACAAAGCATATAAATTTATTTAACATTGATAAATAATTTTCAAGAAGGCCAATGGCATCCTGGGGTGCATTAGGAAGGGTGTAGTTAGTAGGTCAAGAGAGGTTCTCCTCCCCCTCTATTCTGCATTGGTGAGGCCGCACCTGGAGTATTGTGTCCAGTTCTGGGCCCCTCAGTTCAAGAAGGACAGGGAAGTGCTTGAAAGAGTCCAGCGCAGAGCTACTAAGATGATTAAGGGAGTGGAACATCTCCCTTATGAGGAAAGGCTGAGGGTGCTGGGTCTCTTTAGTTTGGAGAAAAGGAGACTGAGGGNCTGGACATGTTCCTATGTGACGTACTCTAGGTGGCCCTGCTCTACCAGGGGGGGTTGGACTAGATGATCTTTCGAGGTCCCTTCCAACCCCTAGGATTCTGTGATTCTGTGATTCTGTGATTCAAAACATTCACCAAGTAATACTGACATAGCTCTCCATGGGCACAAGACTTACAAAAAGGAGGGAGGAAGAATATGAGCTGTAAATATTAGTCTTTAATTAGATTTACCTCAATAAAAAATCCTTTGATGGTTACAGAGGGGGAATCAGGGAGATCTTGTGATGGACTGAGATTCTCTCTGAAGTTGACTATGCCATATTACACCATAAAATTATTTCTTGTCTTCTGTAAATAATATGCCTCACTCCATCCCAGTGTGTTCTTTAATGCTCTCAAATGAGCTATCTACCACTGTGTTAGCATTTTAGTAGCTTGCTTCAGCTGCTTCAATATTCCTATGCCCACTTCTGCCTATGCACATCAGTGTGAGTGGCAGTGGGAAAACAATCACAAACAGAACAGGGCAAGAGATTGAGTTGCAGACAGCTCCCAGCACCTGCAGCTTTGCTTCCATAGATGATATCTTCATTCTGTGGTGCTGGTGACCCTGAAGGATTTATTAGAATTTTCTTCTCTTTGTAACATTCCTATTCACTCATGTTGTATAGCTTTATAGTGTCATTCATAATTTCATCTATATACCCATGGTTATTTTTTCCTGAACAGATTTGCTTCCCTTTTTCCCAGAGCTCTCAAACAAACTGTCTTCCATTCACCAAGCAGACCAACATACCCATAAGCCAATATAGTCATACAGGGATAACTGAGAAGAAATCTGTCTATCACTGGCAAGCCTATGATAGCTGTGTCCTGAATGTCACTCTGATGAAAAGCTGGGCAGCTGCCACACTTCCTGTTTAGGGCCAGAAGAAACAAATTCACGCAGCACCACAGAACATAAAAATGGCACCATCTTTTCTTTTCTTTTCTTTTCTTTTCTTTTCTTTTCTTTTCTTTTCTTTTCTTTTCTTTTCTTTTCTATTCTTTCCCCATGGTCTTAAAGTCCTTACTGTATTGGCAAGAGTGCTTCAGACTTAAAATTTCACAGACTATTTCAGTTCCTGTATCATCACCCAAAACAGAGGTTATACAGGTGAAACCATTCAACAGTCACAGAAGCAGAAACTAAGTGGCATCACCTATGTGTGCACAGTAACTTCACTTCCAGTTTGCTGTCACTGTATGAGTGCCACCAGGTTCGTTTCCAGTAGAGGGCAGAAACTGACATGAGGTTCACTGGGCACAAATTTCATGCGCTTAGGTTTTACCAGAGTTCCTCACAGAGACTGACCAGACCAAGACTTTGCATGGAAAGGAGATTAGAGAGAGTTCAGTGCTGCTTATGAAGCTAAATTCAGAGTTCATTGCAATAGCAATGTTCTAATGGAAAATTTTACATCCAACACCTCCAGCCTTTGGGGATATTGTGGTCTCAGTTTGACTTTGACCCCTGTCATTCAAGCCTTTCTCATCTGTATGGTTTTTTGTTTCCAGATATATGGAAAAGCCATCATTTTTTAAAGCACACTTCTCATTATGCCTAATGTACTTTTAATTTCTTAGACAATGCAATTATTTTGTCTGCATAGTATACTTTCCAATGACACCTTTGAGGGTTATGATAATGATACTGGTAGCATCTAGATCATGTCAAGACTTGGGAAACAAAGAAGGAATTATGTTCTGGAAAACAGCGTCTGTGCAAAGCAGGCAATACAAGGGCACAATCATTTGTAATGCAAACACCACCTCCCAGAAAGTGAATTTGCAATACTTATGTGAGAAAATCAAGTTTGAGAATGAGCTGCATTCTGAAACTTTTTTTCCTCTCCTTTCCCCATGGATGTTTTTCCTATGTATCTTTGCTACCGTCTCCTGCCTAGGGGTGCTGACTCTGTCAGCCTTGTACCAGAATGATAAAAAAGACCCACAAAAGATACTGTTCTTACCTCCCAGGACTCAGTGATGTCCTCAGAGAGGCAAAAGATCCTCATAAAATAGACAACTCTCTCACCCTGTTCCCTGAAGAACATTTCTTCTATAATCTGGTTGAAAAATATGCACAAAGGGGAACATGTAACTTGTAAGTATTCCCTCAAAAAGCATGATTCTGTAAGTACTTTATATCCCTAAAATTTATCATCATTTTCTAGAAGTTCAGTTGTTGTTCTTAATATTGTGTGTAATCTAGAGTCGCCGTGGTCCTTGTTTTACCCTCCCTATGACCTTAGCCTTTCAAGCTTTCTTCTACAAGAACACTTTTTTAGGCTTGGCAAAATATGAGATGACAGACTAACCAATGCATTCGCTTTGCAGTTTTACTTTGGTGAAAGTCTTAACTGCATCCATTTAGCTGTGGTAATGGTAGCTAAGTAGAAATCATTAGAGTAATTCTTTTAACAGTATTGCTGTGAGGCAAGAAAATGCCTTCAGACAGGAAGATGAAAAGAAAAAAACAAATCCTAAAATGTAGATTAGTATCCAAAAAAATGAAGGAAAGGAACACTTTTTTCCATTCCAGAATATACACTGGGTTCCATGGGGAAACTAAGGAGGAAGCATCACACCCTTCAATAAAAATTCTTATTTCTTACTATGCAATAGTTTTTTGTTACTTGCACACACAGAGCTACTTAGTATCAACATCTGTCACTACCCTTATGTGTAAAGAAGGGAACTGTGGTTCGACAAGACACCTTGAAAGGGATATTCAGACAAAAGTTGTACTTCAGCTGTGTTTCTACAGCCAAAACCTTATTTCTGACAAGCTTGATTGGCAGTGGGATGCAGGCAGAGGACTGCCTCCTCTGAAATACTTTGCAGACCTACGGCCCTGGAAACAGGTACTTTTTGGCAAGGTCCATGCAAAGAGAGGTGAAGAAGGCACTGCTCCCTCACACCACCACAGCCTCCATCCTTAGCCATGGCTTAAGCTCTCAGCAGCTGCAGCATCCAGTTTTATCAATAAAATTGCTTCCATTAGGTCAAGCAGTCAGAGGTGAGTGGGAAGGAACACTTCATTCACACTGACTAACCTCTTCTATTGTACTGTTCTGCATGGTTGAGAGCAAGGGTTCAAGGTTTCAGCTGCAAGAATGTCTGCTCTGAGATTAGGGGCCACAGAAGCAACACTGATACAGGAACTGATAAAGAATATGACCTGAGCCTTTGAGGGCTCAGATGCACAAAGCTGCCTTATATGGTGCAAAGTCTCACACTGCAGCATAGCTCTCTGTGTGGGAAGTCTGCAGTGGCCTTGCAATATCCATAAGCAATTGCTTGGTCATACCTCATTTTGCAGATGAAAGCAATTTTTGTTTTCTGGTGTTTGTGAGCAAATGAGATGGCAAGTCATTTATCAGATGATACTAGCACATTTGGAAACTGGAAATAGCTTATGGAGTCTGAGAAAATGTGCAAAATTTATAGGATGTGGCTAAAGAAGAGAGTTGAATGACATTATGTATCTCTGTCTGCTGGACTCAAAGGCTTACTTCCTCTTCTAGTGACTGTTAATATATTAGGTTATATATGATTAACATCCTATGCATATTTACTGCCCTGGTTCATACCATATGCCAAACTGGGCTGTCCACAATTCACACTTGAGTTTTGTTGCCTGCTACCCTTGCTTCTCTGTGCCTACTGATGTATTTCACCTATTCTCTGGTCTTTCTCTCCAACACAGGTCTGAGACCATGACTGCCTCCACCTAAGCAGGGAGTCTACCTGGGTTTGCTTCTATACTCAAGGGCTCTAGGAGTCAGCCAGAACAGGCTATTTACAGGAGAGCAGCCCGTTGTTCCAGGCTTGCAGAAACAAGGGACAGTGCTCACTTTCGTTGTGACAACCTACCTCTTAGGCTCTTAGGACAGTTAGCACTGCAGAAATGACTGTGAGATTCTTACAGTGCTGGAGTCATCTTTAGCAGGGACAGGCTTCATGACAGTAGCCTCAAGATGTCTGAAATACTGCAAGGATCCTCTAATGGACAACCACAGTATGATTTAATGCTTAATACACATGCTTCCATGTATTTTATCTCACTGTGTAACCAGATTTGTGCCTCTCCACTAGCCAATGGAAGATAACAGCTGCACTAGGCATCACAACTCTTTATTTAAAAAACACATAAGCTACTTTTCCTCTGATCATTATTTAAGATCCTATAACAGGTTAGTTAGTATCTTTCTTTCTCTAGCAGGTGTTTTGAAGGGTTGTCATGGGATTTGAGCAGCATTTGTTATACTGAAGAAGGCAAATTAAATAATATTCACATTCGATGTGATCAAAGAAATTATAGGATTTGTTGAGGAAAGTGGCCCTACTATTGCAAATGTGAAGGTTTCTCAGTACAATAGAGAAAAGAAGAATAGTTTAAAATAAATATGTAGGATTAAGTGGAGGATCCCAGTTTCAAACAAATCAGTCTTACTGCATTATTAGAACAACTATGTTGATGTTTCATGAGGCCTAGAAAAATCCCCAAGGACAGTTTGGCATTGGAATAGGTCTTTACATCCAGAGCATCAAGGATACCAAATGCTTTGTGAGTTAGTTCTGTTAGCCAAGAATAAGGCATGGAAGAAAAAGAGCTTCTCTATCAGACACTTTTCAAATTTTATTTAATTTCATTATTTTTAATTGTCTGTGTTTTGTCTATGTCACCAAAAGCTAAAAAAAAAACCAACAAAAACCCCAACAAACAAACAAAAAAACCCAACCCAACCAACCAAAAAAAAACCAAAAAAACAAACAACAACACAAAATATGTTTTTAAATAATGTGTTGAAAGCACTGGTCAGGTCCCCTGCTGTAGGGGTTTCCAGCCTTTCAGTCATGGCTGTTGCATCTGACTATGTAAATACAGTATAGCTTGGTTGTGAGGGGTTAAACTCTCTTGTTTCCTAAATAAATTCTGAATGCTATAAACCTGACACTGGGGGGGCTCTGAGCTCAAAGGAGAAGAGGAGGCTCAGTCTGAAAGCTCATACTGGAATTAGACAATATGAGATTGCCTCTCGCTGTTAGTTTGCTGTTTGGAAAGACAGGTAATTGTCCTTAAGCATTTTATTGTGAAGAATATCTTGAAACTGTGACAGGAGAAAAAGAACATAGCAGGAGGAAAGGGCTCATACACTGGGTTTCGGGACCCCAGTGTCTTCTAAAAAAAAAAAAAAGCAAGCAAACGGGTATAAGGGGTTTTTATTTTTTTTTACCACCCTATCCCATCCCATCCAAGGTTTGGACACTTAGCAAAACCTGACCTGATGTATACTTAGTCACTGCTTGCTGCTGCAGTGGTCTTGAGTCTCCATGCAGTATCTAGAGAAGAAACATGGATTGTACATAGGCAATGCACTCACATACGTTGTGGACTTCCAGGCAGGATTTTTAGCCCCCCCATATCACACTTGCTTGTGTGAGAGGAGCAGTGGTACTGCTTTGGTGCCTGAGGACTTGTGAGATGAGTGACATCATAGTCATAAAAGCATTCAATCACTGTGGTGAGAGAGGTCACAGTGCTTCAGACAGCTCAGCTGAGATGAAAATCTAAAGGGAAATCTTGCCTCATAGAAACTGATATGGATAAATACATGAGTTGTTGCAATTTCGTTGTATATGTGCAGAATCGAAGGTCATATTCTTACCTAAAAAGCAGGGGACAAAGCAACAAAACACTCTTTGACATATAACATCACTTAGCTCAGAGCTGTAACTCCATGGGAGGTTCTCTGTGTGAGTGTTGATTATGCTTTTGTCTTGTTTGAATGTTGTGAATGCCCTGCATTGTGCACATAAGTACACCTGTGTGCTTTCAGGAATATTGTGACTTGTCCAGCAGAGCTAGGGGGTTCCAGCCCACTCCCAGTAACCCCACTCAGCAGGCAACATGTAAGTATAGCAGTGATGCCAGAGGATTTACCTCCTGGAAGCACTGAGTTACTTTCACTGCACATTTAGGCAAATTTACCTTCCCAAAGTGCTACTGGAAAAGTCAACAGAAGTGTCAGGGGTTGTGTTAGCTTATACTCTTTCAAAGCATTATTGGGCACAGCTCTGAGCAGACAGTTGCCTCCCTGAGCCCACAGTACTGAATGTCGAATGGGAAAAGATAACTGGAGTTGACTGCATATGGTTTTCTGTTTGCCATACTGGTAATGCTATGGTCAAGATAATATTCCATCTTAGAGGTTAAATTGCTGTGTTAACTGAACACCAACCACTCCTAAAAAAACAAAGACAAATTCACTTCAAGCTTTCACCACTCAGAAGTGTTGATTTTAGCCACAGCAATCTGGTACTGAATGAGACCATCATATGAAGGCACAATCATCAGCAGCTCCCAAGATATCTTTGCAGTGCTCATGATAATGATTCACTAGATGCAGGGAGCTGACTGCAGAACAGGTTCCTGCAGCAGGTAATGGGTGGATTTCCCAAGGAGAGCACTGGGTAAAGGGCAATAAAATTACATTAAGTTGCTCCTTTAGAGTCCTTCCTCATGCCTGGCCACAAAGGGGCACAGCACAGTACTTCTAGAGCCCATTCTGCTGGCTGTTCCTGAAGGTCACACAAGGAGTTCATTTGCCTGGGACAGGAGGCATCTAGATCTGGAAGATAAGGAACAATTACTTGTGCTGGTACAAATTTCCTTTGGAATCATGGGAAAGTGACTCAAGTCTCAATGCCACAGTGTAGGATCTCATAAACCTTCTAGGAGAACAAACCCTCTAGATGCTCAGGTGCTCTAGCAGTGGAAATGCAACGTGACAGTCGCAATACAAATGGACATCACCCAAGAGAAAATGATACCAAAATCTAGCAGGTCTGGGTCAAAGTAAGGGTACAGCTGGAAAGCAAATCCCAAAGTAGTTTTAGGTATTGTAATTCCTGAAGATGTTAACAAGAAAATTTAGAAAACCTGTTCCATGTGTTATCTCCACAAAAGCAGTGTTTATGGATAAAACAGTAAGTTTACAGCTTAGTAAAGTAGAAGCTATACAGTGAGAATTACACTGCTATTAGATAATGGACCTCAGGTGTATTGAGTACCGTATCCATGAGTTTTCTTGAAGAGAAAATGAGGATTATTGTTCCATAGAGTATGTAGATAGCATCTACAAGGCTGAGGCTTGCAGACAGAGGAACAAGAAGAGCTTCCCAGCTACAACTAACCACAGGACAAAATGATGGCAATGAGGGTAAGCACAAAATACAAAACCTGTTATAAACATAGATCCATCCTTCTGAGAAAAAAATTAAGTATGATCACTTGTGACAACACAAATCAATAATAATGATGAGACAATGAAAACCTTCTGCTCATCTGGAAAAATATCCTCTCTTCAGGCTCACTGCATGTTGAGCTTCTCACCAGCAGGTACACTGAGACCCCAGTTTTCTTTCAGCAAAAGGCTAATATAACGCTGTAGAAAGACTAGTGATCTTTCTTAATATTTAAAAGCTCTTAGAAATTTAATTACTAAGATTCTTTTCCTTGTGTATATAAAGTTATATTTCCTGTAACCATTCTGTTACAGTCACCAGTTGTCTTTTTCAGTAAAGATCTCTCAAAATCAATTTTCTAGGAGGGACTATTTTTGGGACAAGTAATATTAGGTTTTTCCATGAAATAATAAAGGTGGCATTACTTCGGATAAGGCTGGAATAAAGATTAGTTTGAAGCCTGCAAAGGTTGGGGCAGTAGAGCAACTCTAAGAGTGACATTGCAAAGCAAATCCATATTAGGCTTAAGAATGCAGGCGCTCAAATCTGCAATGAAAAACCTACAAATTTTGTTCTGTACTGTATTCCTGAATCTAGAACCAGCTCAAAGTTAGGAACAGAGTTCGGGAAGCAGCACTCAGCATGCCAGTCAGGAGACTTCACGGACCAAACTCTGGAGAGTATCTCTTACTCCTTAAAATAACAAAACTAGGAACTACAGTAGGAACTCCATTTGAAAGGTACAGTTTTAAGGTTAACATTATAGCAGAAGTGAGTGTGCTAAATAAATGTAGCATGAATCTGCTAAATTTAAAGAAAGGAACTGTAGAAAATGAAGCGAACTGTAAAGCAAATGAAAACATTGAAGGCAGAAAAAACATAAGCTTAAAAGTAGCCAGAGAGCTTTTGAAAATAGTGTCTTAGAAGCCAAAGTAAATTGTGTGGACAACTCAAAAAAGACAATAAAGCAAACCAAACCCTTCATAGTTCACAGAAGCTTTCAAAAGGAAAATATAGTAATTTAAAAAAAATATCTAAGGGTTCCATAAATTTTACAACAGGAAAGTCTCACAAAGGGATTGGGGCAAATCCATGTGTGACAGGTCAGTCAGTTGCCTCTGTAAGGCATAGGGAAGTGATCTTAAACATCCTTGACACAACCAGATATGGTGATGGAGTAGTACAAGTGGAATGGAAATGCAAAATGAGAGCAGGCTTGCATGCTTCACCCAATTATGCTGCTATCTGAGACCAAAAACTGGGTTAAGTGAAGCACTGGCTTTAGCTGGTACCATATTCCTTAAATTTTTATCTTACTCTAGTTTAATGTTTTCACTGTGTTAAAACCTACTGAGTGTGACCAAAAAAAAAAAAAAAAAAACAGAGTTT
>VWZY01010818.1:198985-212219 GCA_013399075.1 Chloroceryle aenea
TTTTCCATTGGACTTTCTCAAGTAGATCTCTGTCTCTGCCGAACTGGGGAGCCTAGAACTGGGCAGTAGGTCAGTCTGGAGAACCTGTCTGTCTAAACAGGAAGTCTAAGCCTCCCTGTTTCCAGCCATGTATTCTCATGTGCATAGAGACCATTAATGAACACAGTTACAGTATTAGGGTTCAGATGGCAGGGCAGCAGAGAGAGCACTAATGCCAGAAAAAACACTTGTGGCATCACCAGGTGGCTAAGGATGCTCATTTATTTTGGAGGACTCTCTCCAAGAAGGTACCAGAGACAGAAAATCTGTGGTCTTCTCATCCCATAGTTTGCAGAACAGTTAGTAAGAACCCAGCAGATATTAAGCTTGTTGTGCTGGTTGGTTTGGGTCTTTATTATTTGAGACACAGCTGTGATCAATCCTCAGGCTACTAAGCCTGCTGAAGACAGCTGCAGGCATGGGCCTTTTTCCTACAGCACTGAGATGGCCTTTCTGCCTTGCTGCATTCATCCCTGTTTTTTGCTAGCTTGGCTTTATTATGGCCACTGTTCTGAGATCTGCAGAAAAATGGTGGGAAGCCAGAAAGTATCACTAGGAGCTTTAAGTGAAATCCAGCAATTTCTAATCTGAGTTTGTATTAGGGCTCTTCCTTTCATAGAATCACAGAATGGTAGTGGTTGAAAAGGACCTCGGGAGACCATCTAGTCCAACGCCCCTCCTGAAGCAGGTTCACCTAGAGTAGGTTGCACAGGAACATGCCCAGGTGAGTCTTGAGAGGCTTCAGCGGAGGAGGCTTCACAACCTCCCTGGGCAACCTGTACCAGGACTTTATACCCCTCTACACACACACACTGCCACTATGTTGGAGTCTACCTTAATGTTGCCTCAGTATTCCTTTCATTGTTAAAACATTTTAAAAGAAGATGAGATCAGGTCAACTGGCTTCCTTCAGTGTATTGCTGAATGGTTAGGGGCTTTATTCTTACCTGAAGAAAAAAAGCTCTGTGTTTCATTTAGACCAGCAGAGTACTTGTAAGCAATTTCTTTGCTGAGTAGAAGGATTTTGCAAGCCATTTGCTTACAGTGTACTAATTACTTATTTACCTTTTTTCTTTTTTTAAACCAAAAATTCCTCAGTGCAGGGCCTGTTGCATTGTAGGTCTCAGTTTACGTTATGCAGCTTTCCATTTGCTTTAGATGCAAGCCCACAAATACCTGCTAAAAAAACAACTGCAGAAACCTTGTTACCTCATACATCAGTGTGTTGGTCCCAAAAATAATCTGACTTAAACTACTGTGAGCATTGCTGAATTAAAACATTGGAATGACCATGCACTCTTTTGGGTTTGTGCTAGGGGAGGAATGGATGTACCCAATGGATGTACTTTAATTAGCTGGCGTTGCATTAAAACTTATTTCCTGTGTTCCCAGGTTCTAATTCCTGGACACAGGCTGGTACCACTGAGCAATGCTGAGCACAGCCTGTCAGCTTGGTGCTGAAGGTTTTTTATTATGAAGCAATTCAGATACTGGCAACAGGAATTTGAGGAGGTGTCTTGCTTTTAATCATCATTCAAGGATCACCTTCTCTGTATCCAGGAGCAAAGTATACCGACAAAGAGGAAGGCAGGAAAGAATGCCAGACCTGCCCCTATGAGCAAGGAGCTCCTGGACACACTGTCACATAAAAAGAAACTTTACACGGAGTGGAAGAAAGGACAGATAGAAAGGGGAACATGGAAGNCAATCCACATATTCAGAAGCAGAAAGGAGGATGAACCAGGGAGCTGAAGGCCAGTCAATCTCACCTCCATGACTGGTAAGAACATGGAACAAATCCTCGTGGAGGCACTGCTGAGGCAGAAGAACAACAAAGAGGTGATTGGGAACAATCAACATGGCTTCACCAAGGGCAAATCATGCCTGACAAACCTGGTGGACTTATATGAGAAGGTCAAAACATCAATAGACAAGGGAAGAGCAACCAACATCATTTACCTGTCCCTGAGCAAAGCCTTTGACGCTGTCCCATATGACATCCTGGTCACCCAAGTTGATAAAATACGGGTTTGATGGACGGACAATTCAGTGGATAAAGAACTGGCTTGAAGGCNCCATCTTGTATGCCTTCCTAGCTGGGGAGGGACTTTTTCGTCTGTCAGGCAGTGATAGGACTAGAAGGAATGGATTAAAGATAGAGAGAGGTCGATTCAGGTTAGACATTAGGAAGAATTTCTTTACCATGAGGGTCGTGAGACACTGGAACAGGTTACACAGAGAGGTTGTGGAAGCCCCATTCCTGGACGTTTTTAAGGCCATGCTGGATGGGGTTATGAGCAACCTGTTCTAGTGGGAGGTGTCCCTGCCCATGGCAGTAGGGTTGGAACTGGATGATCTTTAAGGTCCCTTCCAACCCTGATGATTCTCTGATTCTATGATCATGGCCCTTTTTCACCCCTTCTGCTAGTCCCATCAATTTACTGTCCCCTGGCCCCATAGGTGAGCTGGAGACCTGTGCAGCTGCTGAAGATAATCCATCTGCAAATTGCCTTTATGAGTTGGTACCAGTCTTGGTCCTTCAGCTCTTTCACTGGGGAAGAACATCTGGTGTTATACTAGTTAGGTTTCATATTATGCAACTTGCATCCATGATCACAACCCTGTATTGTTTGAAGCAGAAGGATGCAAAGCAGTAGATGGCCTTTATGTAGAGTCTCTTTTGAGGACCGATAACCTTGCAGAAATTTCATGTGCTTTTCCACAGAGAAAGTGTGGAGGAGCCTTTTCTTTTTCTTGTAGAGGTTTGCCTTCAATGCAGGTGTACTATTTGCAATTCTTTTCAGAACTGCTTCTGCAAGTCAGTGGAGTTACAATTGCTTTGACAGCTCCCTCCCTGCTTATATGCTGTCCCCTTTCTTGGAGCAGACAAATCCACCCTGCTTCTAGAACCTGTCCCCATGGAGTAATCAAAGCAGCATGCCATACAGATGTGGCCAGTGGGCACAGCATGCAGGATCAATCAAAGGGGATTAGATGGGTCTAAGAGCCATCCAGAGCATGCAGAACAAATCAGGCTTGCTTTTGGGATGCCACTGCTTTGTCATTTTCTGAATGCAGTTTCATGCTTTCTAAGTGTGAAGCAAATGTTTTCAAAGGCATCTTCTGCCTCTGGCAGTAATTGGTGTGGCTTGCACTTTCCATAGCAGATCTGCGATATCTGATCAAATTGTTATTAGCAGTTATTTTAAAATGTAAAATACTGCCCTGCTGTACATGCTGATGAGAATTATTACCAGATCAGCTTGGTCCACATCTCAGAATTGTTTAAAATGTATTTTGTATTTTGAAAATTTCTACGCAGTTTTGTTTTCAATTGCTGAAGATTTTACACTGAAAGGTATTTGAATCCCTTATCCCTTGAGAGCTGATGTCCCTGGCAAGCAGAGAGTGCTAAAAGGGAAGAAGTTTCAAATTCTTGCCCTACAGAAGCAGCATGCTGCCTGAGAGGTCCGTGAGGAGTGCTTCTGTAAGCACAGCCATGAGCTCTGCCCTTGCAGCATCTTGTCTTTTCTGTGTCACTATGAGAGACAAGCTGGCCTTAGTCTGAAGACAGGTGACCGTAGAAAATAACTACTGTCATCTTTGACAGTCTCATTAGAGATAACAAGAGTTCAGTGGGAACAGAGACAGTTCTTTCATGCCTAGCAGCAGAAGACCCATAACAAATTTGAGCTGCAAATGAGACACGACACGGAGAAAGCAGCAGTGCTAACTCCTCTTCCTTCCTTGCTTGGTAGATAGGGGCTGGTTTTAAATGACCTTTGTCTGTTACTTCTCATGAACACCCCTGAAAGAGATGAAGGTGGTTGGGAATCAGCACAGTTTTGACTTTGAAAGTATTTTCAGTATTCTGCTGCAATACGATTGCTCTTTCATGAGTAGGTGGGAGTAAATGAACTGAAAGAGAAGACATGGTGCTCTTATTTTTTCTTTTTTTTTTNNTTTTTCAACATAGCCAAAATCTAGAGTCTTTTATGGTGACACTGGGGCAATCTGTGCCAGAGGTCAAAGGAGTCACATCCTCAGAAACATGCAGATTGGGCAGCCTCTACAATAGTATGATAAGTGCTCTTTTTTATAGTTCCAGAGGCTATTTATGTAGAAATCTTTAAACCATAGTGATGCAGGATGTGGTGATAACACAGCAGCAGAAAGGCAAGTGTTATTCTTGGACACCTTTAGGTGCCATACTTTGCTTAGGAGGGGTTAAATTTAGAAGGATAGAGCAGACTGCCAGAGGTACAGTGCTGTCCCTGAAAACCAACTGAAACACCAGGATCTGTTCAGTATGCCAAATCAAAGTCACATATCTAATAAATGCATGAAATGTGGGAAAACTTGGTCATAGTGAGAGGACACATCATTTGTCTAACCCAGATGCTGTTTTAAAGGGCTAGCCCTTTAAGTAAGTGTGACTGGGGTCCCCTTATTTGTAATGATGAGGATATCCAATACAGTTTGAATATTTCCCTTGTTTTGTATTTTTTGCCTGATTGTCATGACCTAATGACTTAGACCAGAAATGTGCAAAGCAGCTTCCCTAATAGCTGCAAGTCTCAGGGTTTTCCACAACAGTGTACTGGCAAAAGAAAAAGCTACCTGAAGACACACCTTTTTTTTCCACATTATAATGCATGGTTTGACAATGTGATTTTTGAAGCTGTGAGTTGAAATAAAGCCTAAATTTTATCAGTGCCATCTTCTGTGTTTGCCTGAAGACTTTGTATTATCATTACAGAATCTATATAATTTTAAAGGAAATCACAGAGAAGCTGCCACTGGAATCCAGATATTTACAATCATCAATTAAACATTTCCAGGATTGTTCACTTTATTTTCCATTTTAAGTATGGGAAATGCTATTGTTTCCTCTGTATAATTATGTTACATACAGTAAACACCCTTCTGACTGGGAAAAAAGGTATCTAAGGTACACTATTGCAGTGCTTATTTCTGTGTCATGTATTTTTAATGAATCCAAAGACTGGCTTCACTGAGGTTGATAAAATACTAATCTTTCACTCTCCCTGACATCAAAGACATAAGGTACAGTATGATGACATCTCGTCCAGAAAGAAAAATTAGATGTTCCAAGGGAATTTAGAGGCATCTGTGAGAACCAAGAGGTAGTTGCATCCCTATAAACCACATCTCATCTTCATTGTAAAAATATAGACCAATTTTCTGCCCAAGTTAGCAGCCTCTTCTAGGCGGGTTTAAACAAGCACATGTGGAATTAGTGCTAAATCCTGGAATTTGCCTTTCTGATAAGCTGTCAGTATATACTTACCATAAGGAAAATGTGGGTGTTTCTTTACTCAGTGCTTCTCTTGTGAAGTGCAATGCCATGTCTGTGTGCTGTCCTTCAGCATTATCACTGCTATTTGCAGGCACCTCACCAGTAGTCTGATAGCCCAAGCAATGTCCCTACAGGCTTGGCACTGCTTGGGCAGTGAGGTGAACAGGTGCCTTACTACAGAGCCATTGTTTGTGTAGTCTGTCCAAGTCTGCTTCTGCTTTAAGGCAATATTTTGATTCGTTACATACAGATGAAGAGTAGAACATCTTTTTGAGGAGAAGGCTATCCCAGCATATTTAAAAGACAAAATGATTTTTCAGGAAAATTTATTCTGGAGTAATGTCAATTTAACCAGGAGGACTTTCCCCCAGTTGTTCACTTCACTCTGGAGCTCTTGCTCTTCTTTTCCCAGATGACCACAGCTGCCATGATGGAGTTTTCTTCTTAAAACTGTTTTGTGTAACTGGTCTTAATGCACTTCCCTTGAGGGATGTCTGCCACAACTTAACTAGCTATCAGATAAATTGTAGCATGGCTATATAAAAGAAAATCACACACAGTTTTCTTGCAGTTGAGGTACAGGTTGTATGTTATAGTCATTTTAGGTATCTACTTTTTTTTAATACTTTCTCCTGTTCGCAGCCTGGTACTGGCATGTAAGAATCAATTTTTATTCCTATTAAGAAAGCAGATGGATGCTAATATTTTTCTTTTAGTATTATTAGTTTCATCTTATGTAAGCATCATAGCAGTCTTTTACATATTAAATTGCATCCACCCATTATTCATTTGGAAGCTTGTGTTGCAACTGGACCTTATCCAAATGTAATACTAGTGACATTTAATGTCATTAGCAACAAAAGAAGATACAATTATGCAATCTCTTATAACAAAGTTGTTCTGAATCTGCTCAACAAACTATATTGTCTGAGGGTAGTATTGTGACCATCCATGGATGATGGAAAGTACCAGAGCACCACAAGGGGATATGATTTCCAGAGGAAAATCAGGCAAAACCAGTTTTTTTTTTCAAAATGACTGTGAATTATCTTTCTGTGATTGAAAACTGCAGGTACTAGAGAAGCAGTGAAACACTGAAGTCCCAAGCATGCTAAATATACCTTGTAGAGGCAGGCAGAACAGAGTCCAGTTTGTGGACCTGCCTGCAGGTCATCTGTCCCACTCCTTTTCAGATGACCTTGTTCAGCAAGCCTTTATATTTGCCTAGGCACATTTACATTGCCACCAGACCCGGTCACCTCCACTTGTCCCATGTCCAGGACCTGAAAGCTTCACGCAGACCCCTAGGACAGGATCCTCTTGCTGTTCAGGGGTGGGTTTGTCCCCCACCTGATGCCCCAAGTAATGACCATGAGCAGTTGGTGACCGCAAAGAGGATCCTGACTGAGTTTGGACTAGTAGGCTGCTAGGGCAGTTGAAAGGCAGTTTCTTGCTTCTAATTTTCTCCAAGCATTTGTTGCCTGATTTCTTTGTCCTGTGTTACCATGACCCAGGGAGACCAATTCCATGAGCCTTGAGAGCCTCTTATCATCTGAGCTTTTGTGCTCCTTTTCCAGAATGTAGGAGCATTTGTGTCCATAATAGAGCATAAAGGCTCATCTAGAACGCCTGAAAGCTGAGAAAGGCACCAAAATTTCCTCGATGTGTCAGGTTTTTGGCAGCAGCAAAACTCCATGGGGACTACTGTTTGTCTTTACACAGAGATAAATACTCAGATTGCTTTGGCAACAGCCAGGTTTTTATTCAGAGATTAGCTTCACATATCTTTATGAATTTAAAAATCAGCTGGAATCCTGACCATTGGCATTTAATTACTTCCTGTTTTTGTCTAAAATGCTTTTTATAGATAAAAGCTTTACTTTATTCTTTTGCAGGGGGAAGTAGGGAGAGCACTGTCTCTCTCTTGCAGTCACTAGATCAGTGGCAAATTCCATTTTTCCTTAACAACCTTCTGATTTGAGGAATTCAAATGGATGCTGATATACGATGGGCTTGAGCTTTGGCCTTCCTTATTGGAATGCAGTTTGCACATGCATTCTTTGCAAGGTGTTCTTTAAAACCACAACAAGCACACATTTGCAACAAGTAGGTGTTCAAACACCTTTGGTTTGCAGATGTCTGTAGAAAAACAAGACCCCTGGAATGGGCTGCCCAGTGGTGAAGGCCCCATCCCTGGAGTCATTCAAGGTCAGACTTGATGAGGCTCTAAACAACCGGCTCAGAGATGTAGAGATACATAGGGAGGATGATGTATAGGGAGGTTGAACCAGATGACCTCTAGAGGTCCCTTCCAGCCTAAAACATTCTATGATGCTATGATTACTTCTGGGCTACGCTTACAAACTAAAGCAGGAGAAGGAGACCAAAGGTGTCAGTCACCCCAAGAAACAGGAAGGTGTAATGGGTGTAGATGCAGCCCCATCGACCACTAGTGTTTTCTGTCTGGGCATCGCTGTCCTCAGAGGTAGCAGTCCTTTGGCTAATGGTGCCAATGAGGTTGTTGGCTAGTGGTTGTTGTCAGCACCCTTTGAAAAGCCATGCTGGATGAGGTGTATCTTCAGTTGGCCCTACATGCAACAGGTATAGATGCAGAAGTGTGTCTGGCTTAAAAAGAGGGCTTTGACCTAAAGATTTCACTGAGGAATTTGTAAGAGTGGGTGTTAAATGATAAATTTCATAGAATCATAGAATCATAGAATAGATTGGGTTGGAAAGACCTCCAAGATCATCGAGTCCAACCCCTGATCCAACTCCAATTACTATATCATGGCACTAAGGGCCATGTCCAATCTCTTTTTAAAAACCTCCAGGGATGATCTAATATTTGTATCAGAGGAGAACAATACATAGCTGTAAGTACTATTTCACACACTACTTATCTCTATTCATGCCATGTACAAGGTAATCCACAATGTGATAAGGAGGGTTATTGATACAGCTTACAGATGGCTAGAAGTGCAGTTGCATTGCAGCTAATGAGCTTGCTCCTCAGCTAGCATAGCAAGTGTGTTTCCCTGCTGAAAGATTGTATTGGGTCATGGAAAATTCCAGGCATTTCTGTAGCCCTTTTTGTCTACGGTTTTGTTAAATGAAACAATCATCTCCCCATTTAATTCCTTTCAGCTTGCAGAAAGTGCATCAAGACCCTTCTGTGTGTTGGTAACTCGCAGAGATACTCAACGTATTTTCCTCTCTTGGTCGTGTTATCCCAGTGGAAGAGATGGTGTCACAAGTACCACTCTGAGAACAGGAGAGGATTTGGAGAGGACACTGGGTGGACAAGGGGAGGTGGGCCATAAAGGCAAAATGTAAACGTCCATGCAGTTCAGCTGGAGGGTGTCTTTTCTGTCTTTGCTATGGTGATGCCTTTTTCTGTTTCTGAAAACACAAGCAAGAACTTTTTCCTCTTTCTCTCACTCCCTAAAAAGGGTCGTTTCCATATTTTTCCCCTCCATACAGACTACTCCAAATGAGGAATTTGCAGGGTGAGTGTGAGGTCATGACAGAAATCATTAAAGTCAGGATCAATGCCCAAGATGGGTGGAAAAGGGGACACAAAATGGACACAATATAGTCAAGTAGGAGAAGAGGGGTGTTTCAGAATAGGTGTGCATTGACAAGAGCCACATTCCAGCACAGCCTTGAAGGGGGGCAGCAATGCGTGACTTGTTGGGAGCACTTTTTTTTTTTTTTTTCTGTTGTGAGTTAGAGGAAAATAAGCATTAATTGAATAAATGCAGACTTACACAGTCCAAGGCAAAAGGCAAGGAAATAATAAAAAAAGTGCTCCTTAGGAACTACTTTGCCTGCTAACCTGGGAAGTTTCATGTATAACCATCCAGTCTGGTATCCTAGTAATGAGTGGCTAGTTNAGTTTTCATGTAGCTTGTTTATTTTATGCTGCTGGTTTTTGGAGTTGTTTTCTATTTCGATTTTCTAGTCACTCATTTTGGTGTGATTTATCATGTTTTTAGATGCCTACTGCGCACAACAGGTTTTACTCTCAGGCAATGAAATCTTACTGTGAAGCCATGAAATGCTTACACAGGAGTTTCCAAGCATTCAGCTATGTGGAAATACAAGCCACACTAGTGCACCAGACAACAGTTCAAGGCAGATGTTATATAGTCATATCATGGTTATTGGAGAGGCCCTGTGGGCTTCTGCCATAGTGCAGCAAGACAGACTATGCATAAGGAGTTGGATTTTTGGCCCTGGGTGAGAGGTGGCACAGAACATGAGATTAGTGTCATGACTGCTTGGTCATAATTCAGATTTCCTGCTGTAAAACTTGCTTCTTAGTCTGTGGGGAGCCTTCTCTTCCTGTCTTCTTGAATCTTTTTAAAAGATGAAGTTTTCTTTCTCCAGTTACATCAAGCTTTCCTGTCTCATGGCTCATCCTGATGATCATTTCTTCCTCTCCTAGCCCTCTCTTGCCAGACTTTCAGGGCAGGCCTTGGCCATGCACTATAGGGATGTTCCTCCTCCTGCAAACGAACAGCTCTGTCAGCTTTGTGTGGTGCCAGTGCCTCTAAGGATTGCCAGGGTCAGAGGTGTCACCTCTCTCCATGCAACAGTGCTCTTCAGTCACCAGAGGACATACCATCTGCAATTTTACTCATGCACACTGGGCTCTCCTAGTGTCATAGCATGACAATGATATATCCACAGAGATGCGCAGGTTTAATTCACCAAATGCAATAGATCTGCTTTGTATGTTATTGTAACATGGGCTTGACTGGGTTTGTAAAATGTTAAGATTCACATGGAAATGACTCACATTGTACTTTGGGCTGCTCTCAGTTCTGTTCCGGAGTAGAAAAAATACATCAAGATTTTGATGTACGTTTAAGGCTTTTTGGTATATGACAGCAGGAATGTTTTGGATCTCATTGTTTTATTAGTTATCATATTTTTAGATCTTCATTGTTGGTGAAATTAAGGCACAACAGATTTCCGAAAAGAGAAGATTTTAACCTCGGTTTTAGTTTTGTATCACTTTACTTTGGCAAATATTGCAAGCAAGAAGTGGAAGAAATAAATTTAAAACATTTTTTTTTCCTTCCAGGGAAAGAATTCCATGTTTAACAGATTATGTTTCCTAAATCTGAAGTAATAGGAGCCTGATATTTTTATGTTCCTTCCATTTATACCAAACTTAAACATCCCCTTACCATGAGTGATGTTTTCCAGTATTTTCCAGTGTACTGACAGTTAAATAACAAGTAAGAAGACCTGGGGCACTGTTTGTGTCACCATTTGCAAGCACTTAACTTAATAACACACAGGATCCATTAGCATGGTGGGAAGTTTTGCTAGGAAAATCCCAGGGGCTAAAGTAAAACAAAGCCCACTGGAGTGAACGGGGCTGCCTTCAATGTCCTTCGTTTCCCAATAACAGATGAGCTGTCTGTTCAGGAGCTTAAAGCTAGTCCTGTTTGCACAGGTGCAGTCCTGGATGCTCTGTGCTCCTCAGCTGCCACTGCTGCCATAGGGAGGAAACCACTTGGAAAGTCAGCCTAGTCTGCAGCTGAGGGCTGGAGCAGTGGAAAGCCCACATTACCCAAGCAGTTCTGGAGCTGGACAGCATGGGTTTCTTTTCCTCTATACATGCTGTCTACCAGTGCACCATTGACCTAGCTCCAGGCCTGGCATGAGCAGCAGGGTGACAACTTGCAGAATAATGATTTCTGTTCTCTTCCAGAGCTGGGTGCGAAGGCAGGTATTTGTTTCTGTCTTTTTTTTTTTTTTTNTTTTTTTCTTGTAGCATGAAATGCAAAGAGCATTTAGTTGCTTGCTTAACCACAGACCACTTTTTCTTGAATGCAGTATGTCAAGCTTCATCATACAGGTTATTGGAGCTATCTGAGATACTGAGGAGCCCAGAGAGGCTCAGAAAGTCCACCTGAAATCAATGTTCAGTGCAGTGGGTTGCATGTGGACTTTTGTCAAAAGCTTTGGGGTTTTCTCAAGGGCAGATACATACTTGCCCCATGATATTTCTTCTTATTGTTGCTGCTTTTAACATAGCCAGAATGATATCATCAAAATGTTCTGTTTGGCATATTTAGTTTCTCAACCACAGATTTGAAAAAAATAAAGAAGAAAAAATATTGGAAAATTGGAAGCTTTCAATTGCAAGTTCGAACAATGCTAGGAGAGCTTTCCTGTCAGCTCCATTGTTCTCGTACTGGACTTTTATGCTACAGGCATGGTGAGGATGCTGCCATCATCTTTTGTCCTTGACTGTAGATCCTATGACTTGCAGTGTTCCCATCTCTGTTGTCATTCTCCTGAGGCAGCCTGTAATGAAAAAAATACATGCTCCAATACAAGTCCACTGCTGCCTCACTAGCTAGGAAGTTGAACACAAGCAGCACAGTTTCAGCAGTGAGTGGATGAATTTGAAAGATTGTTTTGGTTTCTGCAGAAACTAACTTAGCTGCTCCATGCAGAGAGCAGTCTTTATATCACAGTAGATAATCCTGCAAATAAAGAGAAGCAAGCTTGGTTTAGGGAGGCTTTTTAGTATGTAGAAAGTGTGTGTGTGGTTGTCTGTTTGGCAGCCAGTGTCTGTAGCTTAGCACACCCTGCATGCTTTGCAAGGCCCTTCAGAAAATGATCTTCTGTTTGATCTAGGTGGGTTTGTTATTAAAACAGAAAGGTGTCTTGCACAGTTTACAGTCACCACTGCCCAAGCTGGAAATAGCTGGCACCCTCTTGGCTGGCACAGCAAAAATCTACGTGCTGCAAAGACTGACTGTAGTTAGCTGCTAGACGTGCAGAGAGCATTACTGAAGAAAAAGCAGAGGCAGTATGTTAACAAGTAAATACCACAGTGACAGGGAAGCCCTTATTGCTGCTGCCTGTGCTAAGCCTGCTTGCTGATAGTAAGACCTCGGTTTCCACCTCAGCCAAGCCTGTCAGCCTGGAAAATTTCAGGAACACCATTTTCCTTCTGACATGGTTGGTGTGTAAGGGCTTCCCCAGCAGTATTTGTATTTAAAACCTCTTCAACCTTGCCAGGCATTAGCATCTTCATTTAACTCAGTACTCCCATTAAAGTGCAAGGCATTTGATTTCATTTCTGCATTGAATTCTGAATTTTGTTCTGGGCCTTACTCCCCTCAGAGCTTTGCAAAGCAGAGAAAGGAGGGGGAAGCATTTTAATCAGGGTAAGGCTCTTTGGCATTTACATTATTGAAGCCTGAGGAGCCTCTCAATAGAGCCCTAAGAAAAGAAGTAGATCTGTTGAAGGATGGTATTTCAGTGCAAGAAGGATGTGTGTTTAGGACTTTCCATTACATAATGGAGCTGAAATGGATTAACAAGACCCAGGCTTTCTTTTTCTTGAGAATTGCTGCCTGCAGTATTCTATTTCTATTACTGATGCTTCAGTCACAGCACTCAGAAAGCTTTTCTTTGTCATTATTTGTTTGAGAAGTAAATTGCAGCATTGTTTCTCCTGATCAAGAGATTGATTAGTCAGAGGTCTCTAGCTGAAGGAAAAAAATGTTCCTCATTATCAACTATAAATGCAAATGTATTTGCCAAGCAGAGTTTCACATGGTGAGTGTGGAGGGGAATGCCTTCCTCTTTTGATGTGCTGCCCATAACCATTTACAGATCTTTGAAAGGCATCCCTCTCATCAGGTCAGTGAAGACAAGAGTGTGGGAACGATACTCTTGAAAGAGAAAGCTATTGCTGATTCCAGTTGACCGATTCTCCTATTTTTGACAAGCAATGGTGCATTAGTATATTTGTGGGCTTGATTTGGTTTTGTCCACTCTTTCTCTTCCTAGGTGCTTTCATAATCTGTTGGACCCCAGGATTAGTCTTGCTGCTCCTTGATG
>VWZY01010818.1:221244-231876 GCA_013399075.1 Chloroceryle aenea
TGACATGGTTTAGTGGTGGACTTGGCAGTGTTAGGTTGGTGGTTGGACAAAATGGTCCTGAAGGTCTTTTACAACCTAAAGTAATATATGATTCTATGGGAAATGAATAGATGAAATACATAGAGACCAGGGAAGTGAAAAATTTCAGGGAGGAGAGGTCAATACAGGAGAGAACTCCCTACATTCTGTGTAGGATTTGTTTTATGATTGGAGCTGTTTATGGGCAGACAGTAACAATGAGGTTTGACCAGTAAGGCAAGGCAGTGGAGTCACTTGTTATGTACATGAGCAACTGGAATGCACTGAGCTCTTCCTAGGAGGGGATGAAGTATGTGTTAAAAGCTTATGAAAATTAAGGAGAATGCAAATATAGGTGAAACTGTCATCTGTCTACTACAGACCACCAAACCAGGTAGAGGATATTGACAAGACCTTCTACAGGAATCTAGAAGTAACTTTAAAATCACATGCCCTGGTGATCATGGGTGACTTCAATCACCCTGATACTTGTTGGAAAGGCTACACAGAGAGGTATACTCAGTCCAGAAGGCTCTTGCAATGCATCAGTGATAACTTCCTGATGCAGGTGTTGAAGCACCAACAAGGAAGGTTGTGCTGCTGGACCTTGTATTAACGAGCAAAGAAGGTGTGGTCAGGAATGCGAAGGTTGGGGGCAGCCTTGGTGGTAGTGATCACAACATGGTAGAGTTGAGCATCATACAAGGAAGAAGGAAGACAACAAGTAAGATTGCAACCCTGGACTTCAGGAGGGCTAGCTTTGTGCTCTTCAAAGACCTACTTGGAGAAATTATTTGTGCTAGGACTCTAGAAGGTAAGAGGGCCCAAGACAGCTGGTTGATACTCAAACATCACTTCCTCCAAGCTCAAGACAGGCACATTCCTCTGAGTAAAAAAATGAAGTAGAGGAGGCAGGAGACCAGCATGAATGAGCAAGGAGCTGCTGAAAAAAATCAAGTAGAAGAATAAAGTTCACAGCATGTGGGAGAAGGGACCGGTCTTTTGGGAGAATTACAGGAGTGCTGCCAAGGTTTGTAGGAATGCAACAAGGAAGGCCAAGGCCCTCTTGGAGTTAACTCTGGCTGAGAAAGTATGAAGATCCTGGTAATTACAGAGCAGTCAGCCTTACCTCCTTCTGTGTCCAGTTCTGAGCTCCCCAGTTCAAGAGAGATGAGGAACTCCTGGAGAGAGTCCAGCAGAGGACAATGGAGATGGTTGGGAGACAGAAGCATGTCTTTTATGAGGAAAGGTTGAGAGAGCTGGAGCTGTTTAGCCTGGAGATGAGAAGACTGAGAGGAGACCTTATCAATGTCTATAAATACCTATAGGGTAGGTGCAAGGAGGACAGAGCCAGACTGTTTTCATTGGTGCCCACTGACAATACAAGGACCAATGGGCACAAGATGGAACACAACGTTCCAGCTAAATATGAGGAAAATCTCATTTACTGCGAGAGTGACAAAGCACTGGAACAGGCTGCACAGAGAAGTTGTGGAGTGTCCTCCGGAGATGTTGAAAACCGACCTGGATGTGATCCTGTGTAATGTGCTCTTAGACAAACCTGCTTTGGTGGATGAGTTGGACTAAATGATCTCTAGATGCCCCTTCCAACAATTCTGTGATTCTATGATCCTTTTGAAGGCTTTTTGACAAGTTCAGAGAAAGATTTTGGGTTGTAGGGTTTTTCCTCTTGGAAAGAATAATGCGTTTCCTTTTTTTTTTTTTTTTTATCTTATGGAAGACTCTTTTGTTTTGTGTATTTCATCTTTTTAAGAGCTGAAAAGGCCAACTGAAACAAGGAGAAGCCTTCCCATTTCCCACCCTCTCTCCACACAAAATTAAACTATTTTTATACAAATAGTGTTTTACCACTAAAATATTGAAGGATGCTTCAAGGACTAACATAGGTTATTTGTTTTCACTTCTCCATTTTTCCAGGGTTCATGATATCTGGATATTTTAATGTTTGTTCTGACACAGATTTTGAAGTTTGTACATTTCGCTTGTCCTCAAGTGTCTCTTTGCAATCCTGCCTTTTCAAAACATGTAAACACTTCTTAGTTCAAGGGAGTTGCTCAAAAATGTGCCCAGTTTGAGCTAGTCCAGCTGCTCTTGCCTTACAGACCCTTCTCCTGTTTGCTCACAGTGAGGTCTGATTTTGATCCACAACTGGATGCTAGCAAGTGTCAATTATTTTGTTTAGAAATTCTTGTGTCAGGGGAGGTGCCAATATAATGTATATGTCCTTACAGCTAATACAACATGCTGCAGGCAAGCTGGCTGCCCCTATGGCATTTTTTAAACAGACATATCAGGAAAACAGACCTTCCTGATCTGGACTGGGTTTTGAAAAAGTTGATTGCCTTTTTTTTTATTTTTAAAACATTATTCCTACATCTTTGCATGAACATGCTTAGGGGTGAGCTGTTGTTTAGTCTTCAGATAATCTTTCTTTCTTCTGCTGTTCNTTTTGTCTGGGCTGAGACTTTAAAGGTTGTTGTCAGGAGATGTGCATTGTGGTGCTCCACAGTGAAGTCAGAATGGGCTCCTCAGCACTGGCCTTTACTTATGCTCCCTGGCTATAACTCAGCCAAGAAGGGCTTGTGGAAAAATATATATGGCTTTATAGATACAAAGAGGTACTTGCAGGACTGTGGAAAACATGACAGCCTGCTGGCCCCTCTGCCTTTCCAGTGACAGTGGGTCTAGCCAGTGGCCATTTCTGTTGTGCATTGCCTGGCTAGGAGGTTAATCCGTGGCAGCAGAATCCATCCNGGCGGAAATAGGAGAGTCTGTGAAAGGGCTCAGGAACAGTCCAGCTCTGTCCAGCACAGGCTTGCACTGACCTTCTCCTGGACCCCAAGCTTGACAGTGCCAACCATTCATTTTGGTTGATTCATTTTNTACCAGCAGAACATACATCCCACACATTGCAGCAGTGTTTAGGATTTTCCTTCGCTCCAGCACTTGAGTAGCATTTTGGAGCTTTACTGCATCACAGTTTTAGAAAAGCAAGATATTTTATTAGTGAGCAGACAACAGACAGCGGTATGAATAAAAACATCTAAGTCATCTGCCCGAAATTCAAATTCCCACTTTTTATATCCATTTTCCAATGAATAGTGGTAAAAAAGAAAGGCTTTGTAGCACATTTTTAAAACTTTTGTTAGTGTTCTGTCCCTTTACCTGCAAGGTTAGCATTCCCCCAAAGCAGTCATGTAGCTGAAAAAGCATGAAGTTTTGGTAAAATACTTTGGCTGAAAGTCAATAGTACTTTTCTTCCCTAAGTCACTCACAAATGTGACTGCATTCATCTTGCTGAGTACAATAGAAGAGACACAACTCCTCTTGTATCAATATATCTGTACTAGTCTACCATTACTTGTGCCAGTCCAAGTTATTCTGGTTCAGGGACCAAAAGAAACTACACTAGTAAAGGCACCTTTGTTCCAATGACTTGTATTACTGTGTGAAGTGCAACCTTTGAAGGACAAATCTTTGAAGGACAAACATGACATCCAGTCCAGCATGCACCAGTCAGATTTTTCTGGTGCAGGCCATGAACTCATAAGCAGCTCAGACACTTTTGAAAATATTACTCTTCATCCAAATAAAGTAAAAGAGCAGCCAATATTCAGAGTAAATGGCTTTGCTAGTAATGTTGCTTAAAGCAACCTCCCACATGCTTCCACCTTTAGTGAGTAACTCCATAACTGAAAAGTCTGGAGATGGTCCAAACAAATCAGTGTGTTTTTCATTAAGAGTGGAAAAAAATTACACGGAGTATAATTTTACTATGAAGCCATGTTGTTTGCTATGAACTAACAGTGACATATGTGTGATTTTAATAAAGAAAACCATGATTTCATTAGTTAACACTATGTGCAAGTCAAGCATACAAAGAAAAACAAAGCAGGTCCAATCATTCATCAAAGAACTGTTCATCAATAAATCTACATGAGCTTTTGCAATCACACCACCAGGCTGTGTGGGCTTCCAATGCCTCCTTCATCCCTAACCGTCCCCAGCCCATTCACAGCTGGATTTACCTCTGCTGGCACTATGCTGAGAAGGGCTGTGGCTGTGGTTTCGGTGTGTGCTCCTCTCCTGGGACTCAGAGCCCATGCACAAGGTCACTGCATGATACAATGCAGTGATCCTGTACCATCTCTGCCTTCCCCTCTGCCTCTAACCCAGAGATCCAGGACACAGACAATAAATGCAAGGAATAATTAAAAGAAAGAGGAAATACAGCCAGCTGAGTAAAATACTGTGCCAAGTCCCTGAAGACAGAAATACCTGGGTCTGCCACAGGTTGTGTATGACTAGACAATTTCCCCTGAGTATCTAAGTCTGAGGTAATAGATTTATTATATTATCTTTTACTTCTTCTCCCTTTCTACCATGAATTCCACAGAATGGGAAAGGCCTCTTCTTAATATGTGGTTTTGCAGAACCCAGAGCAATAAATGAACATCCTCATGGGAGAGAATTTCCACCAGAAAATAAGGCTATTTCTGGTGCAAGACTCAGGAGTTCATCAGCTGAGCAACTCAGTCACCCATCTGATTCACTGTCAACTCAGGCATGAGCTGTTTTGTGATGTACTTACCTCATTCTTGGAGCAGAGTTTGGACAAGGAAGCAGAAAGAAGCAATTACATCAGTTAGGTACCATAAACAAGTAATGAAGAAAGAAAGCACAATATATGTTCAGTGATAATAAAGCAAGAGGAGAAATATAGAAACAGGTACATGAAATGGATTAAATAAAAAGCTAAAAAGCTTCTTGTGGCTAAACTTTGCTGGACCACAGCCAGAAAACTAATGGGACTGCAAGGCTTGATTTTCTGCAGGACTGGAGATAAGGAAGCCATCAAAGGTCCTACTGAAAAGTAGGATGCTGAGGTAGTTTCCAGCAGGAAATGTCTGTATTTCCTGAAAGCCTGGAAGGCTTGAGTTAGTCAGCAGTTTTATCATTTAAGCAAACCCAGACCCTTACAGCTGCTGAGGAGAGTTATGGAAAAATCAGTGGGACTGTGTAGACCTCTGGAGTGTTGTTCAAGGTGAGTCTGTGGTGCCTGGGAGGAGAGAGAAGGGATCGGGCTCTGCCTGAAAAACAAGGAGCAGAGCCATTCAGCTCTAAAATATGACCACAGCACAGAGCAGCATCTGTTAGAGCAGACTGACTTGACAACAAGAGATCCGTTATGGAAGATCTTGGCTGGAACCTGCAGGATCAAAGTCTCTAGAGGGTAAGATGGCTGTTGGATGGGAGCATGAATCCACAACACCGTATGAAAAAACATGACCTGGATTTCCCTGGCCATTTTTCCTGTTTTTCTCTCCTGGGTCTATGGTTCTTTCATGCATGGTAATTCTCATTGGGCAGCTGAGATATTCATTCATAAATACCAAGATGAAATGTCTAATCCAGGGAGGAGAAGGACTCTGGTGACTATGTCAAACTGGCCCTCTGTGGGTCAGCTGCCAGCTCACTGGAGATAGTTTCTATTAGACTTAAATCAGGATGGAGCCCAAGTCATCCAGCTGACAACCACTCTGTTTCCTGTTGAGTTTAGCTGGACTTATTTCTTTCCTCCCCTTTGTGACAGCTGGAAATGTGCTCCTAGTTTACCTCACCATAGCCAAGGCTATGGCCATAGTTATGTTTTGCTTAAACAATCATCCTGACACTCTCAATTTTGTTGTACCAATCAAGTTCATCTAAACTGAAGGAAGGTAGTATAGTGGCTCAAAAACAGCCTCATAGCAGAGTGCTCATGTCTCTGTGTAGAGACACCAAAAGTGTGTTTTCCCTGAAAGTGCAAGTATAACCACATGGGAATATGGTGTCCAAGAGTGACAAGGTTGGTGTTATTGGATTTCTTTCTAAAATAACTGAAGTTACAGAGTGCTCAGTCTCAGGGCACATGCAAGCCTTCCCATTTAAGTTTTTGAAAACTTGACAAGTTCAAGGCTTGACAAGTTCTCCCAGGCTGCTAAAGGTGATGGAAAGGAACTTCTGCTAACTTCAGAGATGTTTGGGTCTAAATGTACCTGCCATGGAGGAAAGTGTGAGTCTCACTGATGGTCCAAGAGACTGAAGTGAGCACAGAGCTCCCCACACTGATCAGCAACAAGCCTCAGGGTGGGATGTTCATGATGCTCAGGATGCCAGTACTCACTCAGTCTTTGGACATCTCTTTGGACACAGAAAAGAAGGCGTCCTAAAAGTGGTTTAACTGGAATGCACAGTATCAATGTCCAATTCATAAGAGCATTTTTCCATTAAAGCAAACAAATGCAGTTCAGACAGACCAGAAGCCATTCTTAGGAGGGAAACAGCATTCTCTTTCTTAAAGTCTCTGTCAGGTTTGCTGCAGTGTTAAATACAATGGTGGAAACTACTTCTGTAATAAGATAATTAACTTGTTTTCACAGATTTGTAGGTGACATACCATGGAAAAAATAGTTGTTGAAGGTTATTTGCTTTATATGCTTACTGAAATAGACCATTTGAGATGTTTTCAGAACAGTAGAAGATGAAGTACAAAAAGGGCTGTTACTACCATACAGTCATGATCTTGTCTCATTTCTTTGTAAATGCCAGAAGATCCTGCTGCAATCAGAAAAGCAACTCCAGCTGTATGTCTCTTAAAACAGGATCAAACCCTGGGCACTGGTTCTGCTCTTTTCCAAGTAGGAACTAAACCTGCCTTTGACAATATGTAATCCCTGAAAACTCATGAAAATAAAAACAGAGGCATAAATGCATTTTAATATTCCAGTCAGGGGTAAATTTTCCCTGTGCAAGGATCTGAGCTGTCTCTGTGACAGCAAATGATGAGGGCATGGAAAGCTACAAGTGTGATTGTGGGATACTGATAATAATTGGGTGAGCATTGACTTTGAACCTGGGTTTCCTACTGTCCTTATTTTTATCCTCATAACACTTCTGCTTTTTCCTTTTTTTAAGGTAAAGATCAAATTCTTTGTTTGAAATCATACTGATGCAATGACTGAGATTTCCCAAGAAAAGCTCGTCATGCTATTTTGAATATCTCAGCTAGACTTATTGCTAATGATGGGGAAAAATTAAATATTGTTCACAACCAGTGAGGATCATAAACTGACACTGTCAACATATTTCAGAGAAACATTCTTATCGAACTTCAACACCTCCTACAAAACTCTCACTACACTTTGTGGGCTAATCATGTCATGTATGTTTCAAAGACGTTTCAGGGTCAAGAGCAAAAAAAAAAACAAACCTGAATATAAAAGTAAGTACCAATTATTTTGATATTCACTGGTTTTACCTGCTGCCTTATTGGGTATTCAGCTAAACAAAATTTTACAGTAGTAGAAAATGTTATTTTCTTTAGGATACCTTTTTCATCAAGTAAACTGACACCCAAAAAGTGAAAAGTGAAAAGGAGGACAACTGGAAATAAAGGTGAGGTTTTTGGCCTATAAGTCCCTTCTTCACCTGTTCAAAACCAGCCTCCAGTTTGGCTCTGCTGTGGGTTTTTCTCAGAACGTGTTCACAAAGATTGTATATCTGCTGAGGGGTGATTCACTCCCTCGTGCAACAATCCTCACTGCATTGTGATGTTTATAATAAACAGAGGTCATGGAATGGTGTGTGAGTGGAAAAGCTTAGGGAATGTCTAGGACACCAGCTAAAGAACGCTTTGGGCATATGCTTTATTGGCCAAATGGGGTGATCTTAAATACCTGGGGGATGCTTGCTGCTCCAGGCATTATGATAGGCTGCCTTTAGAAAATACCTAGATTTTTTTTTTTCTCTCCAAGGATTACTTCTGGGAGTTGCAAGGCAGAACCCAGTATATGACCAGCCTTATGAATCCTGAAGAGTGCCTCTCCCATCTCCATCTGAAACAGGAGAGATGGGGATCCAGAGCCACTCTTTGACCACTTGCTGGAGTTCTTTCCAGAAATGATACGTTATACATCACCACAGACATGTTAGGAGAAGTGACAACATTTCCTATTATTTTGTTAATGAGCTGATGTTGGAAGACTAGAAATGAGCTAAATGACAATTTTAGGAAAGGAATGGCATGATGACATTCACAGTATGGAGAGGTGTTAACAGCAGGAAGGGAGACACTGGAAAAAAGAAAGTCCAGGGGCTGTAGAGGGGAAATGGAAGCAGAAAGCAGTGCCTGTATTGACAGGATTTTCTGTCTGATCCAGGAAGCAGTGTTACAGCAAAGTGGTTTGAGAACTGTTGCCTTGGATATTCCAACTCAGTGCACAGACTGTTTGCATCCAGGTAAATATCTCTCTCATACACTTCTTCCTCCTGGTTCCAGAGGTGTCTTTTTCCATAGCACTCCACACTACCCTGTCTCTGAAATTGATACTAAAATAATGCTAGCTGTTCTCAAGCACCCATCTTCGATGCTCTGTTTAGCTATAGCCAGTGACACTCTATGACCCTGCAACCTTCTGTATAGCCAGGATTTTGCCAGTGTAAAACCAAACAGCATCAAAATTACTGTTGCTGGTTCATTCCCTCTTGGTTTGCCAAAAAGGAGCTGCTGTTAGCTCAAAAACCCTGTTAGAGCCAGTTTTTCAGTAAAAAGAAGGCAGCTTCAGCATGGAGGGACTAACCAGCATCAAAGTTTAATAGCTCCACAGCTTTCATTCATCTTCCTGCTTCAAACACATCTTTCTTGTGCTACTCTACTTCATATGCATCACTCTGAAATCTTGGTGATCTTGGAGCAAATGGAGATGTGGTCCACTTGGTTGGATGCTGTGCTCCCAGTGGCTGATCCCTCTGCCCAAGGAGGAGGATCTCCAGGAGCACACTGACATGATCTCCCTTGCTCTGGCTCTGACATACCAGTCTGTGGCATGGCTATGCCAGAAAGCTGTGGCCAAACCAGTCTACACTGTGCAGGAGGAATTAGAGTGTTTAAGGATACAGGGCATAAGATCCAACTTTTTCTGCAAGCCATAAACACAAAGACTGACATGCAGAAGCACAGATGTAGCATGTCAGACATGTTTCCATAGAAGGAATTCCAGTTTCCCCTGAAGGAGAGAAAAACAGTGAAACCAGCACAAAGATTTTTTTTATTTTATTTTCAAAAGTATAATTCATTGACTACCATGGGATAGAAATAGCTTTTAACTCCTATGCTGACACAACCCTGTCACCAGTGGTCAAGAAAGGCTTGTAATCCGAGACAAAAACTGATCTACCAGCAAACAAAAGAGGGGGGAAGACAGGCAGGCATCTGTACTGAGGCACCTGAGAAGAAAAAAAAGAAATATTGATGCAGTAAGGAGAAAGTATCACCATTTACCACTGAGAAGTCCTTGCACCCAGGAGGGGCCCAAAGCACTTTACAGACCATGTCCCCAGATGCCAGTGTCCTGGACTGGTAATGATTGCAGACCTTGGGAGGAACAGACCAAACCTTGTGTGCTGATGCAGGAGGATCTCTTCATCCACAGCTGTCATGTCTCTGTGGTGAAAGGGAAATCTAGAAATCTATTAATAATGCATAACTTAGCTCTGTCCAGAATAGGCAGTTTAATTATCTAGTGTATCTTCTAAATTATCTTAAGGTGAATCAAAACGTGTTCCTGGGGAAACTGTGCAAAGTGCCATAGGCATATGAGTTGTGCTGTAAAAATCTGTCTCAGTTTTTGTGGCTGCTCATCTTAAAAAATCTCTTTTCACAGATGGAAAATCCATACTTCAGCAATGTGATTAAAAGGGATTATTCCTGGACATTCTTTTGGGATGGATTCTTGAAAGAAGGGGTGTTATTGAGTGACCTTTTATCCCATAAAAGTCTAGAAATTATTTGGACAGTCTAACCACTGGGAAAAAACTCAAGGCAGCTAAGAGGTAGCTTGACCACTGCAGAAACAAGGTGTCCTTCTAAAAACAGAGGAAAATTCCTCATTTTCACCACCTGGAGATGTTGATTGCTTCAGCTCTGTTGCCACATAACAGGCCTCTTCCCTCTCCACCTCACCTCCTCATCTCTCTTTGACCATGCTCCTGACTGATGCTCTGCCAGTCAGTTCTGTTTCATTACCTGTTTTGACCAATGCTCCTCTAGGTTTCTTTCCATTAGTAAATTTCTTCTGTTTCTGGGTCACACCATCTGCAAGAGCTGGACATGAAGATGAAACAATACCAATATTCCTATCTTTCCATTTAAGGTACACGTCTCTCCATTTTGAGCTCACCTCTCAGCCTTGTGAAAGAAGATGCCAGTCATAGCTCTTGATGTCCCAAGCATCATTTCTTGGGAACATTCAGTCTGAACATCTTTTTGTGACTAATTACTGGCAGAAGAGCAGAAACAGTTTGCATGATCTAGGAAGAAACACAACTGCAGAAGGCTGACTTCCAATGGCAGTTCTCAACAAGGTAGCTGCACCAGTGTACATGAAAACTGCTTGTATTTCTACCTTGCTCTCTTCTGCCTCTCTCTTCCCTCTTGTTTCCTCAACCTGATGCATGTTTTTGTAGATATGGGAAAAGATATCTTCTTTTCTACATGCTTCTGTGTCCTGTTTTTTTTTTTTTTTTTTTTTTAACACACACTTTTTTCAACCC
>VWZY01010818.1:231981-242172 GCA_013399075.1 Chloroceryle aenea
ACATTCTGCAACACCTATCACCCTAAGTCCTAACTTTACAAAGAGCCCCTGGACATCATAAAGAGTTTTGCAGCAAATTTAGAGCTGTTGGGTTAGAGTCAAGGGATGTGTTTTGAGCAGTTGCTCCAGCAAGAAGAAATAGAAGGCAGAAGTTTTGCACATGTAAATGATCATAGGAAAATTAGTTTCTTCTAAATGAGCCCACCCTACAGAAAGAAGTATCTGGGAGGCTCTGGTCTGCCTAACCTTGCCTATTAAAGTGAGGGAAGAAGTCATCTGTCAGAGAAAAAGCATGCTAAACTCATGAGCTGCATATTTGGTGCCATGGAGTGTCTTCTATGTTCTGTCTCAATCTGTTGCTAAATCTTTTTAAATGCTCTTGGACAAATGCACAATTCCTCCTCCAAGGACACTGATTCAATTGTAAAACTGATCATAGAATATATGGATCAGGCAAGATGTTTTCTGATGTTCTCTGGATTCCACAACTTGAAATAATCTTGCTGGAAGAAAACAAAGTCAGGACTGTGGGAAGCAGTTAACATGAGTTTAAGAATATACATGATAGATATGTATTTCTATATTTCCTGGGCTTTTTTTTTCCCCCTGTTTTCACAGGGCTCTGTTCATAATGTTCATACATGCCAGAGTTTCTCCCTTTCTATTTTATAAGCTTTCCCCTTCTGTAGCTGTCTGCCGTCAACAAAGAAGCAGTAACAGCAGAATAAATATCTGTTGTAGATGGTAATACATCTTCCCATTTATCAGACTCATTTGACCTGGTCATGTACGGCAGCTGGTTTTGCTGGTTCTAGCGAGACCAAATGAGCAGGTAAGTGTTGCCTGGCTAAGGAGTTCCAACTTGTCCCTGTTGCAGGTATAGAGTCACTCCTGCAGTTCATGGAAGAAGGGTGGCTTTGTGCACACAGGATTTGTTCAAATGATATGGAAAGTTTGGGGGTCACTTTATGCAATTCATTCAAGACTATTTCCAGCCCACTTCCTATCAACAGTCTGGTTAATGAATCAAAACTCTTTAAGCTGGCAACTGTTTTCCATGAAACAGTTCTGGGAGGAATTCTTGGCCAGTTCCTTTAGTCAGAAATAAATTTTCTGAGTAAAAGACTGGTATGGGAGTTTTATCACACTGCAGTGGTACAGTCATACACAAGAATGAAAAATTGTTCCCAAAACAGCTCTAAAGAAGGGTAAAAACAGAATGACCCCATACCAATGCCCATTTCTTTTAATGAAGAACTACTACAGAGCTACAAACACAATTCCCATAAATAAGCACAGCCCCATCAAATTACTCTTCAGCTTCCCAAACCTGAGGTACTATCCTGGAGAAGATAACAGGGACAGCAGGTCATCTTATCCTGTCAATCTACTGGCATAGATCCATTCTGTAGGACACTTTAAAAATCTATCCAGACAGGAAGAGCACCATACACTGCAGAACAGCTTCAGTCATAACTTACATGAAAGTTCTGCTGGAGAAGATCTATTATGGGATAATGTAAGATTTTAAATGTTTCACGCCTAATATGTGTCATGGTAGATTTTAAGTAACTCTGAAATCATTGATAGCTAGAGGCAACTCATTGCCCTTTGGACTCCTTAAAAATTGATCTCCAGTCACTAAGGCAAACTATTAAGCACCTATTAATAACCTTTGTAAGTTTTTTGTATATAAACCTCAATGAAAACTGTGATCTGAATTTACTTCCTAAACCCTCTTCACCTGCAAGGCTCCCTGTTTTGAAGTGGCTGGTTGCTGCCTCTACTTGGAGCTCATCCACAGA
Source organism: Chloroceryle aenea (assembly GCA_013399075.1). Classification (NCBI taxonomy): domain Eukaryota; kingdom Metazoa; phylum Chordata; class Aves; order Coraciiformes; family Cerylidae; genus Chloroceryle; species Chloroceryle aenea. The sequence goes on from VWZY01010818.1 coordinate 233,787, forward strand.
TGAAGCTGAAACTCTCCAATTTTAAAAGAGCTGCTCTCCAAGGAAGGGACAACTTACACTGATCAGCAAAGGCAAAATCTTATCTCACAATCCTTGTTATTCTAAAAGAGATAAAGAAAAGAAAAAAAAAAAATTGCCCTATATTCACAGGGAGATAGCAAGCAGGCTATGTTTTTAGCCAGTCGCAATGCAGAGGACAGAGCCAGGATGGGTGAGGCACTGTGTCTGCCAGGCACCAGAGCAGGAGCAAATATATGCTCCTCTACATGACAAAATCTCCTACCCCACCCCTGGAAAATACGTCTGCACTCTTAACTCATTAAACCGATCTTGCCTTGCTGTTACTCCTCTCCAATAAAGTAAAAGCAGCCTGTCCATCTTTGCAGAAAGAAAGAGCACAAAATAAGGCAACAAGGTAGTTGTAATAGCTTGGCTCAGGAAGCTAGGAAAAACTCCAACAGACAATTCAAAATTAGATTTTTTTTTTGCACATCAGTTCAGATTATTAGAAAACACTCCGTGGAAAGCTCATGAAGAGGTGTTTTGGGGGTAAACTAGTTTCCATCTTTTTCTACACACAGCTGATTGCATTACAACTTCTTGAGGACTAATCATCTCGAGTTATCACAACAGGACACCAAGGTTGCATCTGGCCAGGGAGGACCTTCAGAGACCCACTGTGACAAGGAAGTAGTTGATAGCACAGACTGGCGCAGGGGGCTGCAGTTTGGAAGGATGAGTTCTCTTGAGGTTCTTTGGGGACCACAAAAGCGAAGGGCTTTTTTTTCTGATTTTTCTTCTATTCAACTTTAGGCTGAAGAGAGGAGCTCCTATGTTGTCATGTTGTTTTTTCTTAGCTAAAATTCCACTTGAAAAAGGCATTGGATTTTTTTTCCCTTCTGTTTCCTACCGCTTTGTTTGTTTACAATTCCTCTTATGAAAGCCTATGAGCGCTGGGTGGGAGCATTGCTGAGGAGTGGTCCCACAGTTGTACGGTGTGATTTTTCTCAAGTTCAGCATGATGCATGGTGCACCTTTTTTCAGTTGCATTGCATCCTGCCTTTCATCCCCTCTGTGCTTCAGACCCCTCAACTGTGTGTCACTCATGATCAACAGCTGGATAGTCTGTACATTCAAACCTTGAAAAATGAGCCCCTGACATGGTGGCTTCTCACTGGGCCTGCCTGCTTCCCCCAGCCTAAAGTGTGCATTTCTTTCTTAAGCCTTCACAGGTTTCTAATGGACCAGCACCTGGAAGTCATTGGGATACATGAGCCATTTAGCTTTCACACTGGGTTTTGATGTCCTTTTCTGTTTCCTGTTGGGTTTGTCTCAGTAAAGCTTTTCAGGGCTTGGAGAACTTTGAAATGGTAGTGCCTTCTCTGCTCTCACCTCTTTCTCCATATATGCTGATCCATCCAAATCAGCAGGCAAATGATGTAGCCTGACATGATTTATGTCTTGTGAAAGTTGGGATTTGGCCAACAAGCAACTTTCTAAATCTCTTAGGTGGGGACGTAGCTGGCACCATGGTTAAATGCCATGTACTAGCATATTTTGCTCTTTCTGTCAGAAACTGAACTACAGCAGCAAATGCAATAGGAGGAAACCTGAAGAGGAGAAAAAAAAGCTTCATACAGACAAGACCAAGGACTGACTATGAAGCACCAGACTGTCCAGAACGGGTGATCCAGCCCTTGCATGTGATCTGCTTGTAATAAAATAATAAAGAACCTGAGCAATTGGCCACATTACAAAGCCTGGTGGAACAGCACAGCTCTGCCATTTGGACTTTCAGCATCTTTCTGCTTCATTAGTTTTTCCTATCTTGCCTCTCTTTGCTTTTATCTCTGGATTTCACTTTCCCTGTTTCTTTTTTTCATTGCACATGAGAAAGCACATTGAGAAGTGATGTCTGTGGCCCATTCCCATACAGGCTCAATGTAATACAGCCAGGCAGCAATAAAGCTACTGGCTTTCATGGGGATAGATAAGTGTATTACTTTTTTTTTTTTTTTTTTCTTTCCTTGGAAAATATGTGGTAAGTTCCTCTGTGGATCTTGCCAATTGCAAAGTTTCCCATGCTGTTTAATACATTCATCTTACTATTTTGTAACACAGTCTTCAGAAACCGTCCCTGGATGGCTTTGCTGACTCCCCATCATTTAAATCAGAACTTCTGGATTATGGATATTGGTTTAGCAACTGAAAAACAGAGGAGGGATGCATTTGTTAGTTGGATTGTTGCATTATTTTGGCCTGAGGCAGAGACAGAAAAGGAAAAAAGGAAGATATTAGTTTATATGTGCGCACATGCTTTCAGTCATTTTCCATTTTCACCAGGAACGTATCCTAATGTTTTCACCCATCTCAGTGTTCCTGCCATGGATTTGCCTGCTTGCACTTGGAAAAAATAAGACACTTTCTCTTTAAGTAGCAGCAGGATCAGGTCCAATACCATTGAAGCCTGATCTGAACCAAAACATTTTGCTGAAATAAGGACTTTTCTGGCACTGTAACAATATTTTTAGCTTCTCCAGATATATACTATATCCAGGATCAAAAATAGTTAATTTCTTCTTCTTTTGTTTTTTCCCCATCATTTTCTAGGTTTGTTATGGCTAAGACTAGAAATTGATGGAAAAAAATCACCTGACAAAGCAGCTTTCAGTGATAACCCTAGCTTGCGTGCAGACAGAAATCACACATGCACCAGGGATAAGGCACAATAATTTCTGTACAGGTCTGTAAAGATCAAAGTTTCTACTCCACAAGATTTTTTGTAGTAGCCCTAATAATTTCTTTTGTACCTGTTGCTTTTTACATTTTGTTTCATTTTAACACAATTGTTCAATATAAAGCCAGCAATTTAAATTTGCTTTGAGCGTGTGACCTTGGTACATCTTTTGCAACCACTTAGGATATTAAAGTTTGATGTAAGCTTGGTATTATTTCTGATTCACTTAATCCTCTGATAAGAAAATAATGTGCATGTCTGTGCTTTTCCTGTTCTGTCCCAAAATAGTTATGTCAACTGTTTTTTCTGATCTTTGGCAACATCTTTCTCCAGCATTTGTGATTTCATATTGATGGCTGCTCTGACAGGACTCTGTGTGTGTTAATGATTTGTTGTGTAACAGTATATGCATACCAAGAGATATTCAAGCACTAACTGAGGGAATAAATGGAGACATTAAAACTCTGTGGTGTGAAATTCAGCATTAAAACCCTGCAGTGTGTAACTGCATCTGTGGTTAAATGAGCAGGTTTAATGTAGAAGCACAGTCTCTGAGCACAAAGACTGTTCTTGTTGCACACAATATTTTTGGAAGACCCAGGACTGAATGCATTGCTTTTGGTACTAAAGTTCAGCAGTAATTCTAGACTCAAACATCCACAAGTCATGACATTGCATTAAAAGCCATGAATAGTAGAAAAACAATATTGTTAGGGCACTTTTACCTGCTGCTTGTCCCCCCTCCAGGTATGCTAGTATTTTTCCAGCATTTTCCTGTCAGCTACAGAAAGGCTCAGAGCTCATGTCTGAACTCAGACAAATGCTGGGATCTATCTAAGGGATATCTGGGATGCAGACTTTAAGATTTAAACACCAGCATTCTGAATTTGTAATCTGAAATCAAATTAATTGGGACACTTGTGTTTGAAACCAAGTGAGTAGGTTACTTCAGCTTACTTTTTTACCTGCTCTGCACTCTACCCCAAGTAGTCTCTACACACTCAAATCTCTTGTAGTCTGAAGAGAGATAGGTGGTCTGGTTTTGCAAGCTGCTTTGAAAACTCCAATCTGTGAGGGTTCATTTCACTATCTTATGTCAATGGTATCTCTGTGGTAGTCTGCAGAGTAAGGCAGAAGAATCTTCCTGATCCAAATCACATCTTCAAAGATTTGTTCATGGGCAATCTTCGACCTTGAATTGCTGGGGTTTGTTATGGAGCAGCAAAGAGGATTCTATTAAAGCACTGTCCTGGGGCAACCTTACTCTACAGCTTGCAGACAGGGTATTTATTACTATTTTTCTTAAGATAATATCAACAAAGCTTTTAAATCTGCAGTTTACAGTGTCACTGAAGCTTTCCTCTCCTCTTTGGAGGCACGTAGTGTGTGGTCCTGAACACCAAGAGAGGTGAAGAGGTGTCTATTACTTTTGAAGAATCTTTTTGGACCTCTGTTATCTGAGAAAATGCTTTCTTCAGGACTTTGACATCAAAGCAATAACACTACAGAAGTGGATAAACTGAAGGCAACTCTTGTTTAGCATGAAGATTGCTCACTTACTGTTGCTCCTTGTGAGTTATTTTTGTCTTGACCGAGACTCAATCCTCCAATGTCCTGAACATCCCCTGCCAGGGATCAGGCCTTGTTTTGTTTTCAGTTGACCACAATGTTTTACAGAACTCCTGGAAAATATCCCCCTGACAATATTGTTTAATTGTTTATTCACAAACCTTCCTTGTCCAGTGGCTGGGGAGCTGAAGAGCAAAGGGTGTCCAGGGCTGGGAACATGAGCAACTCAACAACCAAAGCTCTGTAACAACTTCCAACTTCTGTGATGTGAAACACAATACATCTTCCCCTCCAGGAGATGTACTTCCTCTGCACAAAAGACATTGTCCTCATTGTCTGAGGCATGTCATTTCTCGAAGGCTGCGACCTTCCTCTTACATCAAAGCCACCACTTGGCCACATGTTGGACCTGACGAGCAAGGATTGCAAGGCCTTGTGCTTCTCATAGTGGTGCCTGCAGGAGCTCCAGTGCTTTATGTGCTTTGCACCAAATAATGCAGGAAGATCTTGTCTTTGATTTTAGGTGAGAGTCTCTCTCCCCCTTGTAGCAGAAGCTGAGGTGGAAATTTCTATGGCAACTTGAATGAATAAAAGGAGTTGAGAAGAACTTGACCAGGTACATGTGCATGAAAGGGTAGTCTGGGGTCATACATCTTCCCAAGTTCCTGCCTGCTGACAAAGTGGGATGCTGTTCAAGTTGCTTATGCACAGATGATGACCTGTAATGGAAACATGCCTCAAAAATGCAAAACAGAACTCAAGAGATCATATTTCTCAAATAAATAATACAATGCCTCTATACTTTGTAGATATGATTTAATTAGGGGAAAAGCACTATCTGAAAAACAGTTATTTCCTCATTGGGAAGCAAGTTATGAAAGCAGAAAGGAAGAGTGAGGCTTCAGTGACACCAGTTGTCCTCTAAGGACTCTTACCTTTACTCTGTCTTTCTTAAATCCTTTAATAAAAGTAATCTGGTACAAATACAGCCTTAAATACGTATTGCAGTTCCTGATACTTGCAGTGTCCTGTGGAAGTTTTAAGTTCACTCTACAGCAGGCATTCCTCCTCCAGAGAGTTGTCAGGGTGTCATCTGCAAAGTCCAGGGACATAATAATGCCAACAGGTCCATGGTCCTACTGCTTTGTTGTGGGGAAAATGGAGGAGGTCTAGCCAAAGACTGCACAAAAACTTCCTGGGAGTGCTCAGGAAGCCAAGGGTCAGAGAGACATACTTTAGCTCCCATTTTCTGTTAAAAAGAAGAGCTTGATCCCTCACACATTGAGTGGTTCCAGTGGGACTTTACAGACAACTCCTAGCTCTGCAAAAGCTGGTGGGGGAAGCCCTTCCATCTTCCCCAGTGCCAGCATATCAGAACAGTCCCTGTGGAAGTCAGCTTCAGCTAGGGAGTTAAGGCTCTGTACTGCTCCAAGAAAACATTTAAGCATACGGCTGAAAGTAAACTTGCATTTCTGTGTTTGGTGGTATATTTGGTGGTGTATCTCTGTCTCTCAGCAAAGAAAGAGTAACAGTCCAGTATTGCATACAATGACATTGATTTTTGTAAAACATTTTCAGCTCTTTTATCATAACTTAATTATTTGCCATTATTTTTCTGGGTTTATATTATCTCCAGAATATTTTTTTCAAATCTGTAGCTCATTAGTCCCGCACTATTAATATATTATAGTATGAGACAAATCAAGATATGTGAAAATAATATGCTGCAGTCTGTCTCACCATTAAGTCTCGCCTGTATTCCTCCTGGAGACTCCTGACCTCCCACAGTACAGTCATTAGCAGTCTTTATAATTTACTGCCAGATCAGAGCAAACAGAGTGTGCTTGCAGCTTTTGAAAGGAATATCTAAGAGTAGAAGCAAGGGGCTGACATGCCCTCAGGACTCATGTCGAGGCTGGAGGGATTGATGCCTTGGGACACAGGAACTGCAAGCCATCTCTTCATCTGTGTTAGGACTCAGACCTACAGATGCTCACCTCTGCAGCATCTGGTAGGACAGCAGAGCTGTCAGTGCCAGGCTTTTTGTGAGTTGCTGTTAGGGTAGACAGCATGGGCAGAATCACACACATTATTGGCATTTATACTGTCTGTTTATATTTGTTACGTTAGTGTCATGGATGAGTATGTTTTAGACAGTTTGATTTATTAGCAACTCAAGGTTTATAAATAAAATTAGATAAATCAACTGCCAGCTGTAGCAGCACTTACTATAAAAAGTGATTTAGTAAAACAGAGATTTAATTACAGATTAGAGAATGACAAGAGTCAGTTAACTTAATACAAGATATCTAGAACCAAAGAATGTATATAGACACAAAGCATACAGACAAAGAAATATTAGTGAAAATACCAGTGAAATATGTAGATGTCCACAGTAATAAAAGCCAATGCATAAAATCAAACACTTAGACAGGCAGAGAGGTAGGTAAAAGTGAGTAGCCCATAGTAAAAAATTCCCTCTTTGAATTTAGAGTAAATACTCAGAATGCATCAGCATTTCTGAAATTTTGAGTTAAGAAATTTTGACTCATATGCTGGAGTCTCTCATCTAAATAATGTTGCTCATCTTTTTTTTTTTCCTTTCAGTACCTTGGATTACAGATGTGGAGTACTCTTGTTCAAAACACTGTCCCAAGTCTTGTCATTAAAAATGAAAATAAACCTTCATATTTTTTCATGCTAAACTTCTAAAAAGTCTGTGAACCTGATAAAAAAAAAAAAAGTCTATTTAATTTTTGAGGCAGGTATTACTTTTTCCAAGGGTCTGTCTTCCAAGTGTGCAAGCTCGCTCACTCAGGCAAGGATGGCATCCAGCTTGCAGCAGTGAATTTCTGGATCTGAGAGGGGCATCATAGCCATCAGAGTCTTGATTTAGTGTCTGCAGTTATGACTGAGATGCGTAAGTGTCTTGCCCTTAAGTTCATCCTACGAAGAGGAGGGTGAGAGCAGTACGTGTCCCTGCAGGAGATTCTAGGCATGGCCACATCACCTCATTAGGAAGCAGGACAGTGAGTCAGGACACTGGGGTGACCTCTGGGTCTTTCCCTTTGCCACTGCCCTGAGTGGGGACAAGGCTATGTGACCTGGGACTGTGATTAAGCTGAGGTATTCAGACTTGATGTCCTACAACTCATGAAGGTGTGAGAAGGAGATATTTAGCCCCTCTAAAAGGAGGCATGATAAATATGGATTGAAAACTGCCCTCTCCAGGATCACATTTTGAGTAGTGCTGGATGTTTCTGCCTTCCTCCAATGTACACTGTTGTTTTGTTTGTGAAGCAGAAGGAGGGAAACGGCTTTCCTTGTGCTCATAAATTATTTTGCTGGGCAATTACCAGACTAGATTAGTCAGGCGTGCTGAAGCCTCATCTCCCACATTTTGGTCAGAACTGTCTTGCTAACAGCTCTGCATCCCAGCAACTGACAGCCTTGTAGATATTTATGAGCATATTTATGATTCCCTGCCCCAAAAAGCAACTGCTGTTATTTCTAAGAGCCCACAGATGCTGCATGTGGCCTGAGCCTGCTTGTGTTGGCAGACATTGCTTCAAGATTGCAAGCACACACAGAGACACACGAAATGTACTGGCAAAGAAATCTGTGGTCCAGAAACAAAGCATGAAATAAAAGCTGTAGACCTTTATGGTTCCCCTCCTGGAAGCAGTAGTGGTTAGCCAAGAGTCAGTTTTGTCTCCCTTGCAGGGTGTGCAAGGAGAGCTGAACTGAAAGAACTGGTAAATGACCTTTCTTCAGCTCCTACCTCATAACTTTTGCCTTTCTGGCTCTTCTGATTTCATTCTCCTCCCAGAAAAAAAAAAAAATGCTGTACTGTGCTCTCATTTCTTTTGCAGCAGCATAGACTGTGGCTGTGATTTGAGCTGCGTCACATTTTGGCACACACACCCCTGCCAAGACATCAGACCTCCACAAAACTGTTGTCACTTTCACAGACCTTTACTCTTTACACCTGCATAGCTCTCCCTCATAGCTCTCCCTCTCCCTCCCTGCTCACTATGCTGCACAAGCCATGGAGCTCAGCATTTAGTTTCTCTTGTTTGG
>VWZY01010818.1:272451-284821 GCA_013399075.1 Chloroceryle aenea
AACAGAACCTGGGCTAGAGGCTACATATGTTTGACACTTAAGGATGAGGAACAGAAGATTCAGAGGCAGGAAAATCAAAAGCTATGAGCAGAGCTTGGATAAACCATTTTTATTCTAGTCTGAGAATTTGAGAAGACATAAAATCTCACTGCACAGAGGAAGGGAAGACACTCATCTCTGTGGCCATGGTGGGAGAACAAGGAGCAGTGAAGCCAGGGCTGCCCAGGAGGTTGCACAATGAGGGAACAGTGCATCTGTCTCTGGGACATGTTGCATGAACACCTGTCAGCAGTGGATTAGCTGTAGTAGTAGATGCTTTGGACTTCTCAGGCTCCTTGTGAGCCCTGTTTCAATGCACGTTTCTCTGCATATAGGAGAATAAAAGAGCCAGAACGAAGGTTTGTTTTAGCAGGTAAAATTACATCTCTGGTGTCATCTTTTTTTGTTTCATCTCTGTTATGGTGGGAAATGCTGAATGATTAGTGTACTGCCTTGGCCAGATTTGTTACATTTACTGTGACCATATTTAGTCAAAATTCCAAACAAGCAATCACTTTTGGTTGTAATAGTTAGTACAAACTGATCTAGTAAGATTTAATCAGTAGCGATAATTTAATTATTAAAATCATTTATGTCATTCAGATGGATATCTATTTTCAACACTATCTGCTAAAAGTCATATATAACACAGGCATCTGAACCTGAAAATAAGTTTGTATTCTAGCAATGAGCACAGAGAGAGCTGAGTCAGGTCGTCTTTGTCTGTACAGAGGAGAGAGCAAAGGGAAAATCCATGCAAACCTAGAGGGCCCATTTTAACTCAGTATTACTGCAGGTCTGGGCAAACACTCACCACACCCCCACTGCCATGAAATGAAAGTGAAAGATGAGCATATTTTTTTCATTTACCTGCACACTGGTTTTGGAGCTGGCCCAGCTCCCGAGGGATTGCACTCCTGGAAGATGTAGTTACACAGCAGAGACTCAGCAGCTGGTTGGCAGAATGAACTCACCATTTTCAGTTCAGTCCAGGCAGTGTGCACAAGTAGCTCTTGGGTCTCCTCTGGATCAGCATAGGAGGAGTTGAAGAAAACAAGAGCATTCTTTGCCAAGATAGAGCTACACACCTCACCTCTGTATGTGCTGCAGTAGCCTGCATCACCTTTGTATAGCTTGCTGTTGAAGACAAGAGCATACACAGAATAAGCTCACAGCCCTAAACGTCTGCAGGAGCAGGATGCCTAGTTATAACCACTAAAACCAGCTAAAAGTGAAACCTCTGCAAGAACTCCACTGTGAACATCAGGCCCTCCTGGAGAGCTCCAGGGCTGAGGCTGTATCTGAGCATTGCTAACTTTGTAAATGGGCAAAAAGGCTGAGTCATGGTGCACAACTGTGATCTAGAATGTCCCCTCACCCTGCCCTCAGGCCCTAATGGGAAGATGTTTTTTTTTTTTCCCTTCTTCCCAGCAGTAGAGAACAGCCATGCTGCTTGCTGCACACCTGTGATGAGTAGGGATATTTGCTCTTCTGACTAGCAGCAGTTTAATGTTGGATGCACTCAATGAGCAGGAGCCAGGTGAATCTTGCCCAACATGTGCCATGAAATTCTTCACAAGATCAGATCGGCCAAGCTCATGCCTGCCCTTCCACATATCCTGCATTCCTCATACCCTGCTTCTGTTCTACACACATTTAGGTGGGAGACTGCACAAGTCTCTGCAGTTTTCCTCCTGGTGCTTCCCCACAAGGCCCATCTCCCCCTCTCTTCATCCTATCTCCCACTTTGCAAATGCCTGCTGCAAAGTCTGGGGTCAGATCCATCTCTACTGGAGCAATAAAAAGCACAGCAGGGTCAGCTCCTTCATGGACCATTTATTTAACTTTCTTGTGTTTTTCACATCTAGCAGGAGATGGCTGTCATCCTTTCCTTCCTTCTTCCCCACAGCCATCAAAAGGGAGCAGCAGGGTGAGGGCACACACAGGTCAGCCACACTCCCAGCAGCTCCTACAGCTGCCTCATGGCAGCAAGGTCTGTGGGCGAGCATGTGCCCTCCGCTCAGGCAGCCCATGGGATGCAGTGCCCTCAGTGGCAGAAAGCTGTGAAAATAGCCTCCTCTGTGTGCAGGGGACAGCTGAACTGGGGAAGAAGGGCTGGGTGCAGCTGTTCCCACTGCTCATTCGGTCAGTGTAACTGGGGTCAGGGAGTTCAATTCACAACATGCCAACCATTTGGAGTAGCCAGCAGAGCTATTTGTATCTTTGCCTTTTTATTTCTTTCCCCTTTCCAAATAATTGTCCATTGTCTTCCTCAGGGGTTCTTGCTGTTTTTCTTCAGAACGCTGAATGTACATGGACAAAGGATTACACAGGATGCCCAGATTTCTACTTTTCAGATGCCACTCTCTGCATCTGCATATGACGCTCTCTGGCCCTGGTTTAGCTGCACTACTTTGGGCTTTAAGTTTTTTGTTTGTTTTTTTTTTTTAATTATTATTTTTTCCTGTATGCTACATTGCCTAAAAAATACAGGAAAGCACCAATTCCTTGAGGTAGTATCGAAATGGCTGTGATGATGTGACATACTACATCACCCCAGTCTCCATGGACACAGACACCCCCCAGCATCCTGTGCTGGTCACACACCCTGGCACAGAGCAGGTTTCTCCACAGCACCACACTGCCCCCAGCAACCTTACTAGAGCTGTCCTTGGCATGTCAGGGGTCACATTATTCAGATTTTCCTGATGATGCCTGTTGTGCTTAATCTGAAAAATGCATCCTTCCTGTGCCCCAAAAGGCAAGAGAGGGCACAGGCGCACACGAGGCAGCTGTCTAGCTGACTTCTGTGGGCTGCAGAAGTAACCTTACAAGAGCCACCAGTGTTAAAATGGTGTTTCCTTGCTCTTTTCATATCTGAAGGGAGATACAGACTAGGCTGTGATTGAGAAGCAGTAACAATATTTTTCTCACAATGTCTCGTCACAGAAAGGGAATTTCATGCAGCAAAAGTTGAGAACAACTGCAGAACAGAAGGGATGAGCATTTATCACTGTTACCATCACACCTACAGGGGTTCACGTGTAAGACATAAGTCTGCCATCATCATCAGGTGGTCACTAAATCACTTACAATCTTCCTGAATCAATCTTGCAGCCCCCTGAGAGGGAGGTAAGGGCTTTTACAGGGAGTCTGTGGCAGCAGAGTGGCAAAGCCATTTGCTCAGATTTTCTCAAGCTCTGCTCTTTTCTCCGAGGGTCAGTAGCTCCTGGCTCTTATCCCAGGCTAACCCTCTCATTTTCCTTCCAGACTGATCTGCCAGTGTAGTATGTACAAATATGCTAAGACCCTAAAAATAAAATTGAGCCAAATTAGTCAGTACTCAAAAAAATTCTAAACTAAAGCAAGTGTCTGATCAAATACAAGTAGATTTAGCCATCCATAATTCTGCTTGAAGCAAATATTTAAATTTCTCTTGCCCTAATCTAGTGATTACTGAATGAAAATACATTTATTGGCTATATACAGGCAGGAGTTTAACTTGCAGTTAAGTTTCTGCCCATACATTTATAGGGTCAGTGAAATTGCTGATGTTAACTGTGAAGAGAATTTACTCCAGAGTATTCTGCCCACTACCATATTTTAAATACCTTTACTGATGTGTGACCCACTACTTGCTTGATACAGAAGCATCCTTATCTACCTGGTCCCAGTCTCCAGTTATGCCTGTATAAAGGAGTTCAGTGTTCCCTTCAGATGAACCTCATCTGCATGCTCAGATTCATATAAGCCAAATTAACCAAACCCCCTTAGCTCATCATTCTTCTCCTCCCTGGCCCAGATAAAACTCCCAGGCAGACACAGAAAGTCATTCTTACCTCCACTCTACCGACAGGCACCAGATCCAGGAATTGTGAGGAGCCACAGGAGAAAGAAGAAATGGAGAATACATCAGTGACATATCATTGCCCTCTCTGAGATGTTGAATTTAAGGTTTGCATGCTGTGAAATCTGCTTAAGATCTATAAGCTGTCTCAAAATGAAGCAGCTAAATTCTGTCCTTATTTTGCACATTTTTTATGGGGAGGAAGAGTTGGGGAACACTAGACACTGTACAAGAAGGAGGTACCAGGCACTGGCCAAGAACTGTGACACCTCTGCCCTAGGACCCTTAGGAGCTGGGATGAGGTCAAGGGTGGCTCTTGCTCAGGTCTGGGGGGCTTACTCCCCTCTTGCTGAGCATATGCAGCCTGAAGGAGAGCAGAGCAGTTTCTCCCACCAGCCTAAAGCACTCAACCTTCCTCCTGCATTTGCAGCTCTGCTTTATGGGGCAGGACCTTGCCTTGGCCAAAAGCAGAAGTGGGGACATGAAATACAGTACCAGTGTTGCCAAGTCTCTCACGGGGCAGAGCCTGGGTTTCAATACCCAGTGTAAGAAAGGACATCATTATTTTCTCAACAGAGCAGAAATTGAGGCATGGAGAGTGGAGGACAGGTGAATGCCTGGTTAACAGCAAGACTGGGGCTACCACCCTGTGTCTGCAGTCCCAGGTGATTCCTCTTCCTAATTAAACTCCCCTGTCTGTCCCAAGAAGGAAGGCACAAGCTTCCACTTTTCTCTTGGTGTGATAAATGCTGTCAGCTAGCTCAGACCATTAGTGTTTCTCCTCTTTGAATCATCCTTTCCCCATTTGGGAGATGTCCCCAGGAGCAGAGGTTACCCCAGGCAGGGCGGAGTACTGCTCTGACAGCAACCTCCTTGTTTTGTGGATGCAATGCCCTGAGACACCAATCTGCTCATGAAATCTATTTTCACCTTGCTGTTAGGTGATACCAGCACTGGATCATGGTCATGACTTCCTCTGTGTGGATGAACTTACCAAGTGTGGTTCTGGGACACAAAGTACAAGACAGCGTCAAACATTCAGGAAATGACAGCTGTGCCCATCACCAGAGTGTAAGAATATATGAGGAAATAGCCTGGTGGGGCATGAGCTTGTACTCAAATGTGGCGCCCTGCATACTATCAGCTCTCCAAGGCATTGCCTCCTCCACAGCACATGACACCGCTTTCCTCTCCCCAAGCCCAGAAGCTAGGACTGCACTCGCAAGGGTAAAAGGTTAATGACACCACCTTTCCCAGCATACCTGAAACACTGATAGTTGCTGCGGCTTTTGCAGCTCCAAAATTTTTGCTATGTTTGTTCGTGGCAAGGCAAGTGAACAGGCCAGGTCGGGTGACATACACCTGCAGTCTGGAGTCAACCACCCTGTCCTTAACACTTTCCACTATAGACCCTGCAGAAACCTAAGAGAGAGAAAAGCCAAGTGCAGTTATACTTCCAACAAAGACAGACAAACAAATGCAGGAAAAATCTAAGAGACCCAGCCCAAGCATTTAAATAGGCAAAGAAAGATGTAACAAGCAGATAGAAGTGGCAGAGGGCTGAAGCTGCTAATGCTCTTTTGGTGCTTTCATAGAGGCTAACTTCACAGACAAAAGCAAACATTAAAGTCCTCTCCTATTTCACACTTCAGCAATATTTTTGCAATTAATTTTCAGTTCCAGAGGGCTGTAGTCTCAGTGCTACTCATCTACTTGAACTGGCTAATTTCTTCAGGATGTGTTCTAGTAGGTTGTTTGTGTATTAATGCCTTAGCAAGTAAGAGCATGTGGTGGCTTTGTGGACCCTGACTACAGAGTGGGAGAAAAGGCAATGGTTTGAAAGTTGTTGATTCTGGATTCATATAACCACTGCCACACTTCCAATGGAGTTGTGAACAAAGCAAGCACTCTAGCTCTGACACTTTGGCAGGTTATCTCACAGATTTTCGTATGTCACACTTAGAAATATGGAATGTGGTGATTTTGGCCATCTCTTTTCCCAGGTCAGAAATTCCCAGGTAAATGAGCTAAGAGCCTGCTGGTTTTGGCCAGCAGCTTTCCTACTCATACGACTTGTCTTTAAAGTAGGAGGACATGATACAACATGACTCCACCTTACAAAGACAGTAGTAAGGATAGCATTGCCTGATCTACCCTTCATAGGAAGTATCAAGTGCAATTAAAGCAAGATATGGTTGCCTGGGGACCCCATAGGTGCAACCTGACCCTAAGGACAGTGAGAGTTTTCTCCCTGGATCCATTCTAGCAAAGCATTTTACCTATGCATCTATCTGAGAAGTCAGAGATATCAATCTGACCACCCTGGAGGCTAGTAGAAGCATGATTTCAATGGAATCTGCATCTCTTCCCAGAGATATTAACAGTGATAATTGAAAAAGCAGGATGGGATGCATCAGCATTTTATCACATCTCTAGTAAAGATCGGTTATCTCTGAAAAGACAATGCTGAAGATAATTTGGTTTGCCCCACTACAGCTCAACTTGGAGTTGTGGTGAGGGAACATGCATAGGAAGAAATCCCTAAATAACCAGACCAATACAATTATTGTAAGTACTGCATCAGGGATGGGTGGTATGCCAGTTGCGTAAATGCAGCCTCAGGGATATGTTTTGGCCTTAAGCTGTGAAGCCAGCTTAGTTGTGTGGGAGATCAGAGGGTATATATTCACAACTTTCTCTCTTGTTACAGTGACAATCAGATTTATTTTTACATGTTTTTTCTCACTGTAAACCATTCAGTACTAAGATACTGCTCAATATTCCTGGTGGAAAGAAGTAATTTCTTTACAGGCTCCATACAGGATCCTCCCAGCATCCACCTGGAAGAGATGGCCACTCACCCTGAGCTGCTTGTGCTGATCCAGTCTACTCTCCCTCCTTACCCTTCAGGCCTTGGGTGTACCTTGCCCTATTAGCTTCCCTCCCAGCAGTTCTGGGCTGTGACTGGTAGTCGCGGAGAGCCAGGATTGCTTCTCCCAGCTTGGGCTATGGGTAGCTGCAAGCAATATGAGCAGTACACATGGTCACATGCATTGTGGAATATCACAGGTGAAACTGTCAGGCAGTTGTGCGTAGGACTTCCACACCAGCCAGTTGTTGTTTTCTCTATTGGGAACCTCTATATATTCCCTTGTGTTAAGTGATACCCTTCCTTTTCAAATATGTTCCCTGAGATTTTGTTTCCAGCAGGTCTTGTTTTAGCCTTTAAAATGCCACTTCAGCTACCACCAAAGAACAGACCTCTTCATATCTTCACATCTGTCTCACTTATTTTTTCACTGTGGAAAACTACAGTTTAAGGTCCATGATGCTCCAGAGCGAATAGCAGGAGGAAAAGGAACTGTGTTTCTCTTTAAGCATGCAAGGCAGCTGCTGTGCAGAGGATATTCCATCCTCCTCTTCAAAGACAGCTTAGATAACCTCAGCAGATTCCCACTCTTTAAATCTCAGGACAATTAACAGGTCAGCATTAGGAGTCTGTAATGCTACAGGCATATTGAATCTTCAAATGACTCACTTGCTTGTGAGCCATCCCTAAAACATACACACTCCAGTCCACTCATTTCCTGGCCTGACTTTTCCAGAGATGGGCTCTCATTAAGATCTCCTTGCCATATTTAAAATGAGGCATTCTGGAGTGCCAGCCTCCTGGGACTGGGCTTTGCCTAGCAGACAGGAACGGGGCAGAGCAGACGTGACCAGCCACACAGTGGCCCCGCACAGGGCCTGATCATTGTATCACACACAGTTCTCTGTGCGACCAACACTGGTGGGATCTTGGCAAAGCAGGTGTCTGTGCTCCAGAAATTGTCTGCCCTTGCCAGGGACCCCAGGGGCCGCAAAATGTTTCTTCCCCAATGGGGAAGAAGTCTTGAATGAACCCCTGCAGTTGTCTCAAAAAAATTATCTCCAGAAAATAGTGAGGACCCACAGAGCTCGGTGGAGGCTGATATGATCCTTTTGCTGTTCTCCCTAGCAATCTCAAGGGCATACAGAAAATAAGCCCTAATCAGACTGGAGGACACAGTAAGGTTTAGAGCAGATAAGGAAGGCAAGACATCCTGCAGGGTAGCCCAGGCTCCTTAATAATGCTTTTTAATACATGGAAAGATACAGAATACATGGATACAGACCAGGATGGGGATAACCACCTGAAGTATGGAACCTGAGCAAGAGGATTTATTGGTCCTATTGGACAAGCAAGTTCACAGGAATGGCCATGGCCAGCTAATAGCCAGAAGGACACGGGATTGACAGGGTGTCGATAAGAAAGAGCAAGCAAATTGCCAGAGTGCATGAAGGGAAGACATTGCAATAGCCTACACATGGACATAAAAGCCAGGTGGATTCAAAGCAGTCACCTATTTCAAACGTCGGGATAATTAGACCATAGGACAATTCCCAGTGAGAAGCAGTGGCTTTGCATCTCTTGGTCCCTGCCACTGAAGAAGGTATGACTTTCTTGAGGACAAAATTCTAGCCAGGAAAAAGCTGGTGACATACTTCAGTGCATCACCTAAGTCAGTCTAGAAAATTTCACATCTATTCATCTGCAAATATGCTGTGCATAAATGCTGTTCCACAGCTATTTTACCTCAAGACTGTTTGCTCTACCTAACTACCTCTGTTTGTGTTACTTTGCCAAATTGGCAACTTGGCCATGTCATTGTTACCACATTAGGAGAAAGGAGAGGAAAGGTGGCTGAAGAAAAGCTTAAACCCACAACAAAGTCCTAAAAACTCTGGCTTGGATGAAGGTTGTAATCATCTAAAGCATCCTTCACCTCAGACTTTCCAGACCGTAGCAAATTAACTCACTCCGCACCTCAGAGAAGGGGAAAGGGTGCTTTTCACAAGGGAAAGCTGCATCAGGTAGGTAAGGTGGGCTTAACTTGATTGCACAGCAAGATGCTAAGTAAAGCAGGAATAGAAACCACAGGCATTGGCTCCCAGACCTGCATTTTAATCCCTGGGCTGAGCTTCAAGGTGCTAGCAGCCTTCCAGGGCCCTAAGCATGAAAAAAGAGGCACTTACAGCTTTCCCATTTTCCAGCCAGGTGATGGTGGGGACTGGAAGGCCGGTCGCTGTGCACCGCAGTGTCACCACAGACCCAAAGGTGATATTTTGGGATTCAGGAGCCTTCAGGATTCTTGCAAAAACTACAGGAGAAGACAAAGGTGCTAGTTAAATGACAATGTAGAGATGAGGCTGTGCTGACATAGGAATGCATCCTCCCCAGCAGGTCTTGAAATAATCCATGGGCTCATGAACAAAAGCAGAGAGTAGCATGATCTTCCCTGTGGGCAACAGTCTTGGGAGATGGAAGAGGAGGAGAAAGAAAGTCATCAGCATGGTTATATTCTGCACTTTGCAGACAGAAATTTTACCTCTGGAAATTTATGTTTCATCTGAGTTCAATGCCTCAGAAAAGGTAATGTGAAAAAAAACCCCAAACAACAAGTGCAAATTCATTGTTACTGTGCAGATGGGACATCTTACAGCAAATACAGAGCAAGTTACCACACTGCCCTGCCGAGGGTGTTCTCATGTGAAACTTGTTCAAAACCATTAAGAGGGACCACCAGTGCAGTCACATATTGTGAAGGTGTCCTGGGTTCGGCTAGGATAGGGTTAACTTTCACCAGGAGAAAGAAGAGGAGGCCACTGCCAGTATAGGCAACCAAACCGGCCAAAGGGATATTTGATAACTCACTGAATTCATGCCACTATACAAAGGTGTGGGCTGGACTGGGCAAAGCCTGGGCTTAGGCATGGGGTGGTAGCCTTAGTGTAGAGCTAGTCTGGGCTGTGTGGCTTATATCACTTGTTTTATATATTGTTCTGTTACTATTGTTGCTATTATTGTTGTTACTTCTCCTTTTGCATTGTTCTCTGAAATTCTCTTTATGTCAATCCACAGGGTTTTGCTTTGTTTTCTCCCTATTCTCCTTCCCATACCACCAGGAGGGATGAGGAGAAGGGAGACGATGAGTGTCTAGGTGGTGCTCAGTTACTGACTGGATCTAAACTATGACAGAAGGTTAAGGGTTAGATAAGATCCTCAGTGTGATCACAGTGATTAGGACTTACCACAGAGAGCTGCAAACCCTATCATTTTCTATGCCACAACAACCTGCGCTAAGGGGAGAGAGACTAACATCAGGTTATGGAGGAATGGCTGGCAAAGAGTTTGGGAAGACAAGGTAGCAGGAAGAAGTAATTTTTTTTAAGTGACTTTACTGATCTTGCTTCTTTGGTGGCAATATGGTTACTAGGCAGTTAGATAAGCAAGTTAAGTGTCTCCCTGCCACAATATTTTTTTTTCCTTTGGTGAAAATTGTTAAAGTAATTTTGCTGAAAACTTATTTCAATCCAGAAACACAATTCTGATGGCCTTCACAAGCTGTATTTCAGCTGCTGTACTTGGACCACATAGAGGAAAGCAGAGAGATAGTTCCCATGTGGAACATTTGAGTTTTGTTCCAAAATTTTAATGGAGATGCCTGAATGTCTGTGCAGAAGCAGGCTGAATAGCTCTGTGCAATTTCTTACTCCAAATTCTCTTGCTTAGGGAGTAAGATTTGCTCTCTACCTTCTGGGCTGCACAGCAATGACTGAAAGTCTCAATCAGAAATTTTAGTAAGCAGGGAAGTTTCTCTTGAAATTATTAGACAAGCCTGATATCTTGTTTGCCACTTCTGCTGTCTGCATGGCTTCCCTTACAAATGTATCTGATCCTGTCACAGTCTCCTGTGTTTCTGCTGGCCAGACGTACCTCTTGGCACTGCCTATCAGTTACTCCTAGATGGAGACCTCCAGTGAAGAGCAATTAGGAGACCAATGAGGGTCTCTTCAGAAACTGAACCTCTGTCCCCACCATTTGGGATGGCAAGGCTTTATCTGCAAGATTTCAGTTGGAATAAGACAAGTATATGCTTTCCACATAGTTCTTCCACTCCTGGCCTATGAACAGGTTGAGATTTGTGTCAACAAAGAGCCTAAAACCCACTTTTGCTCTTGGATAGGCAACACTAGGAGTACATTTCTGCATGGAAACTTTTTTGTCATAGGAGCACAACCATTCAATAGGCTCCTGGGCACAGGTTTTTAGGAAGATTAAACTTAATGTCAGTGAAGTGAAAAGGGTAGGAGGATACATATGAATCTCATCTGCTTAATTCCTCTGCAGTCTCTGAGAAGTCCCTCATTGTCAATGCTTGTTGCCACTTGCTTACAGTCAAAGCAGAGCAGCATCAGGGCTGCTGCATTTCCCCTACCTCTCAGCAAGGCAACAGGTATAAAGCTCCACCACTAATGAGGAAAGCTGCAGTCCTTAGCCAGGGACTTTCCTGATGAATAACAAGTGAAATGAAACCTTTGCCTGAAGTTTCCCTTCAGGCCATTAACACCAGATGGTTAGAAAATTTAGACCCAAGTGCCCCAGGCCAAGCTCATAATTACTTTTATACCTCATCTGGAGAAATACTAAACTTTTGAGCCTGTCTCCTGACAGCAGTTGCATGTACATGGCTCCTGCTGAAGCCAGCACATTAGCTACCAGAGCCACAATATGGCCCTCAGCACTGCTGTTGGTTTCTCAGTGAGCTGCTGGGACCCTGCACACGTGATGATTGATGCTCGGATCCTGACCAGCTTAATTAATACTGAAGTGCTGAATGAACAGCACCCCATTAGCCAGTGCCACACACAGGTGTGTATACCTTCCTGTGTACAGGCTGCTCTCCCAAAAACTGTGAGCATCTTTCAGACAGGAGTAAAAAGACCTGCTCTGAAACTCTGTTTAACTGCACAGGCAGAGAGCAAAGCCACAGTGAGCATGGTGTAGCTGGTCCATCTCATGCACAGTGTAGCCCAGCACACTGCTGGTGCTCATCCACCAGCACAGAGAAGACAAAAGGGTCAGGCCATTCAAGCTTAAAACACCAAATACAGGAAAAAAAATCCCGTGACATCTGCAAAGCATTCAGGTACATTTTGTGGAAAGTACTGCAGGTGTATTGTCTAGCACAGGGAGAAACGGCTTCATAAAAGTGGACTAAATAAGAGAGGAGATAAGCTGATTCTCAAAGTGTGAGATAATGGAAGCTCCTGCTATGCCCAGTGCCATCATGCGCATTTCCAGGACTCAAAATTGAAGTTACAGCTCCAAGATCATCAAGTCCAACCTTCTATGCAACACTTCCATGACAGCAAGTATAAATGTCCTAGACCATGACCCAGAGTGCCTCATCTAACCATTTTCTGAACACCTCCAGGGATGATGACTCCACTACCTTCCTAGGAAGTCTGTTCCAATGCTTAACTACTTTTTCAGTAAAGAAATTCTTCCTATTATCTGATCTGAACTTCCCCTGGTGCAACTTGTGACCATTTCTTCTTGTCCTGTTATTAGGCCTCATTACAGCCTCCTTTCAGGTGGCTGTAGAGAGCAATAAGGCATCC
>VWZY01010819.1:7423-25786 GCA_013399075.1 Chloroceryle aenea
AAAAAAAAAAAAGATTGTTTCACATTTCTGTTTCATTTCCTGTCATTTTGCAAATTCTTTTTAAACCAGTCATTCAAAATAGTAAACAGATGTCCTAATAATAAATAACAAATATTTCTGCAAATAAGAGAACTAACAGCACCTGGATAACTACAGCTTTCTATTCTACTCTATCTACAGCCCCCCTCCACTGCAACAGCCCCAGGTGTTTCCTTCCTTCCTGATTTCCCTATGATCTCAGCTCACACTTCCAAAGCCTGCAGATATCCTGTAGATAATCATTTCCCCTCAGTACCCTCCATGCCTTCAGGCTCTCTTCTAAGCCTAGCAATTACCAGCTGGCAAATGGCACTTCATGTTGTGGCTGGTTCCAAAACATACCTGTGATAACTGGCTGGTCACTATGTACAGGCTGATTGCGCAGTGTCAGACTAAGCAGAAAAAACTCCTATTGCAACCTTTCTAAGATGAGGTTTTCTCCCAGATTTGAAGGGTATTAATTTCAGTCTGTTCCACCTACTCCTTCATTAATTTTCATGAAACTTATCAGTACCTCATTATATTTTCTTGGAGACTTCTAGCCCTTGTCCAATGTGATTAATTAAACAATAATTTCAGTTTTTAGGGTTTTAAGAGGAGTGATAAACAGACAGACAGACAGACCCGCTGCAAAGTTTCAGGAACCTAGAGTTACACCCAGACCGTCACAAAGCTTGTACTCTAAGGAAATCAGGAGACTTGATATCTATTCATGAAATCTAATTAATGACATCACCACATCAAAGAGATATATATTATTGTCTTTCATTTACATCTGGGTCAACAAAGGCATGAAGAGATTAGGAGACTTCTCAGGGTCCTAGAAAAAGTCTGTGGCAGGGACAGGGATTATTTTTCTGACTGGCCTGTATTGTAACCTCAAAACCACTGTGCTGAATTGGATCTTTAGTAAAGGTGTGGCTTTACCATAAAATTGGACTAGGAATAAATATGAAAACCTTTTGGGGTAGCTGGAATATCCTGACTTATTGTTTTACAAGCAGCAGCTACTGTCACCTACACCAAAGTCCCTGCATGGGGTAGAAAGGCATAAGGGACACAGATGACACTTGCAGACTCACTAGATTTCTGAAGGCTGAATTTTCTACTCCTGATGCCCACCTTATGAGCCTTTGGCTCCTCACATTTGTCTTGTGTATTCTCAGCAGCCTGCCCTCAGTTCCTGCCACAAGACAATGGCTCAGTTCATTTCTTTCCTCGGGCCTCCTCCTGCACTGAGAATGGTGGTGCCCAGCTTTCTCCTATGACTAGGTTTCCTATTGAGACTGTCTTTGCATCACCACCTTCCAAGTTCAGATCCTCTCAATCAAACCTTCTCTGTTATCCTTGAAGCAGATAATAGCTCCCTCCTGGAGTGCACCCCCAAGAGACATGAGATTTGTATGAAAAGGGAATAAACCTCAGGAGTCCTAATATGAAATTGTACTTCTCAGTGAAATCAGCAACAAAAACTTTATTCCTTTGCTCTTTCCATAATCCCATGATTCTCATTGCCTGGAGTTGCAACATGTCTTCTGAAAGGCTTAGGCCTCAGCTGAGTTTCCCTGGATTTATTGCATACTTTTTCACAACAGTCATCTTAAAATTCCTTAAAATCCTTGAGTATGACCCTATCCCCCTGTCTCCATTTCCTGATTTGGTTTGGTGACCTCCTCACACACCACATAAAGAGAGGTTAGAGGCGTTTACCACAGAAATCTCAGTCCTTCAGTCTCAGCTTTGTTTTCCCAGACTGAATGGCTCTTAAACCCCTGGGAGTTTGTATGATTAAGGACTCAATGAACCCCAGGAAAGACTCTGTGATTTGAGCAGCTATTGGTAGTTTAGACCACAGTGCTTAGATCTGCCTACACTTCATAATATGAAACATTTACACTTCTGAGTCTAATTATTTTTAATCAAATTAAGCATCTGCTACGTTTTCCCTATATCATGTCCTGAGAAAAGATAGCCTTGGGACTATCTCAGATCATTTTAATGAGCCACAAATGTTTTGAAAAAAGAAGCAACTAAAATATGTGACATTGTGGAAAGGAAAGGAAAGGAAAGGGGAAAAAATGAAAAGGAAAGGAAAAGGAGTTATTTCATCTCTGCTTTTCTGTCTGCTTTGATGCTCATTGATGAGTCAAAGATAAAAAAATAATAATCTCATAAGTTAACTACAGGAACCTGCATTCAGTTTCTGTCTATCATTGTGACTTTCTTTATGACCCTGGGCTAGATAGTTTTGTCATCTTAAAAAGTAGTATCAAAACATATTCTTGTATTTTTTGCTGAAATAAATCATTAGCTCATCAGAATCAGACAAGCCTTGCCTGTCACTATTGCCATGTATATACATACAGTCCTGATCTCAACTGAGATCTCTAGGTGTTAATGCAATGCAAAGATTCTGCAATCAGAACTTTGCAGTCAACTGTACTAGGTCAATAATTTTGTGTAAAATAAAGGCTTTGAGAATACCATGACAAGTAAACAAATAGGTAAATAATGAGCAACACCACCGTGCTTCAGATCATGTTGTTTCAGACAGGAGCTAGAATTTAGTAATGGTGTGAATAGCAGCCCTCAGTTCTCTGTTCTAAAAGCTCCCTTTGGAATTACTGCCTTCTTGCACTTTGCATTTTATTACTGGAGCACAGCAACAATGTACTAAAAATAAGATGTATTTTCACCCAATCATCTTGCCACTTGAGAATTCTAGCCATTTATAAAATGTGATAATCTCCTAACTACTTTTCTCAATTAAAGAGCAAGCACTCTACTCATCTGTTAACTGCATTTAGCTCTCAGAGCTGTCTGAGGCTGAACCAAGAGCCTGACACATCCAATCCACTTCAGGTTTTTCTAGTCCAGCAGTTCTGAAGTGCCTCAGGGCAGATAGATTTGGCTACCTGGAGCTTTGTGTATGTTCTTTGTACTTCCAGATAATCCACACTATAATACTTTGACAATCAAAACTAAAATGCCATGGATTTTCATGGGACCTGCTGCTTAACACAACTACTGCCTGCAATTTTTTGACAAAATTTCTTTTTCTGTCCTTCATGTGAAAATATTAGTTTGTCAAAACTGTTGTCAGTCACAAAAAACCACACCAGCTTCTGCCTAAACTTTTGTCAGAAAAAAAGCTTTCTGGCTGTAGCCATATGATTGTGAAACAGAAAGTCACTCACCCCAAAAGACCTGGCTGCTTGATGACCAGCAAGGTCTTCTTGCAGCTGTATAAATAATGAAAAATTAATCCATCCACAAAAGAGAAAAGATTTTAGTCCCATGGTTAAAAAATAATTTGGGACATGAGGAATCCACACATGGAAATCCTTGCTCCAATAAACATGTATTCGTGTAAAGAGCTTGGGCATGAGATGTGACCAAGAGACACTTGCCTCAGGGAGATGCAGGAGGATCTTGATGTCCAAAGTGACTCTTTTGAAAATGGATTAATTATTAATGGCACAACATGTACATGTTATTTCCCGCCTTTTGTTAAGAGAACTTGGTTTGATTTCACACACACACAAAAAAAAAAAATCCTGAAGAGTTTTGTGGAGACAGGAAAACCATTTCCAAACCCATACAACTCTACATGGCATCCATCACCACAAAAGCAGACACTCTTAATACTAATGGTGCTTGTAAAGCATAAATTGAGCTTTGCTAAGCAAAATTAAACCAATTAATCATAGGCCAACACTTCAGAAAAAAAAAACAAAAACCAGAAGTCTTATAGTGTGCTGTGGAAGCTGCCAACTTCTAGAATTTGCAAGTCTCGCAGGACAGTGTGCTGCTCTGCTTCTGCAACATCTATGTCAAAAACAGAGCTTTAAACAGGGCCAATAGCATTAACATTTTTGAGGGTCATACTCATCTCAGGTAAGTGTAAACTAACTCAGACTCAAGATTTATTTATTTATTTTTAAATTTTCTGTAAGCTTTTGGTAAAGCGGGGCTAGAAATTCCCCTAGGATGGATTGTTTTGTACTTTGCTAGGTCTTTCCATCCCCAGTCTTCTATTGAAGAGAGGTATCTTCATAAACTTCTCCTGCTTGCTTCTCCTCCTTTCCTCATGATGAGAGCTATCACACACCCATACACAAATACACAAAGATATGGCAGTTATATGTGAGGACATATTCATTGCCTTTAAAATGAGTCTCCCCTGACTTTAAACAGTTTATACTTTGCCATTGATTTGAGCAAGATCCTAAGTGGTTATTCTTGCAGGTAAACATATTCTCCTCAAAAATCTTGTCTTTTTTAATATTGGACAGATGGATATTGTATGGAGCCAGAGAGGCAATGCCCTTTCAGCAACGCCATTTGCATAGGTGGTGGCAAGACAGGTTGGCTAGAGGAAGGTGGAATTCATACTGTTGCTCTTATGTACCTTATGATAGGTAGCACTGTGGATGCCTGCCTTTTAAGATGCTGTGAATGGCTGCATATTGCCTTCTGACAAAAAGGACTGCATGCTGTAATGCATTTGATGGGAGAATCCCTTACTGCCTACCTCAAATGATTCTGGATTCCAACCCAGCTTTGCTGTTGTGCAATGAAGTAGTATATTCACCTTTACAGTAGCCCTCCCCTCCAAAACAAATCAAAACAAAAACAAAAACAATAAAACACCCCCCAACCCTCAAAAAAAAAAACCAAAAAACCAAACCTACATTCTATCCTGCTACTTAGAGAGATAGGCAAACTTTATCATTAAAAGCAGATCAAGTGATTTGGCTCAAATCAGCAGAGAACACCATGTTGTTAAAAATAAAAAAATAAGAGCTTTTTTTGGCTTCTTGTCAGCTTTAGGACCATGATTGCCAAGTATTTCATGAAGGTTGGTTTGGACATTATTTAGGAATCTGAAAGCAGTACGTACCAAAAATAGGCATTCCATATCCTAGTCAGTTTTGCAGACTTGGGATGGGTTAGATGAGCCTTTCCTTTCTGAGATAAATCCAATAAGCAATTATTGTGAGATATATTTTATATTGGCAGAAACAGTGGCTGCTTGAAGAACCTGAGGGTTTAAGACATTTGCATTTTGGCCCAGACTTGTTTGGGAGGGTGCTGCTTCTCTGTTCTGTCCACACCCACTAATAATTCTCTGCTTTGTAGATGGCTTGGAGATGAAGAAGAGAAAAATACAGTGTAATATAGAATATTTGTTTCCAGGGATGGAACATCTACTACCTCTCTGGACAACCTGGGCCAGTGTCTCACCACCTATTTGTAAAAATATTCTTCCTTACATATGTAGCCCACATCTACCCTCTTTTAGTTTTAGACCAGAGCTGGACTCAGCACTGCAGGGGGATCTCACCAGAGTGGAGCAGAGGGGCAGAATCCCCTCCCTCGACCTGCTGCCCACGCTGCTTTGGATGCAGCCAAGGATGTGATTTGCCTTTTAGTCCAATATGCAAGTGCATATTGTTGGCTCATATCAAGTTTTTCATCTACCAATATCCTAAAGCACTTCTCCACAGGGCTGCTTTCAATGCCTTCATCCTCCAGCCTATAACAATACTGAGGACCTCCCCAAACTATCTGCAAGACCTACTTGGATTTGCTGAACGTCATGATGATCACATGAGTGAACTTCTTAATCTTGTCCAGGTCCTTCTGGATGGCATTCTGTCCTTCAGGTGTGTCAACCACACCACTCATCTTGGTGTCATCTGCAACCTTGCTGAGGGTGCAAGTGATCCATCTGTTCGGGTGTAACCTTTCATAATTATTTTGAACTCCATGTATTTGGTTGAAAACTTTTTCTAAACTCAGATGATTCAGATTTTAGTGTGATAGAGCACTGAAGTGTAAGGGGCCTTAACATGTCACAAAATCCACCCCTCTCTGAGCCATACCAATGCTATTTCACACAGGTGCTTTGTGAGCCTGTTTTTAGGCACATACTTTACCTTTTAGGAAAATTTCCCATTGTTTACCTACACATAGCTTTTGAAAGTTTAATTAAACTAGACCTTTTCATCTAGATACTTGTTTTCATATGTTATCTGTGGTCATCATGCACAGTATTTATTCATGTCCTCTTTGCACCAATATTTTCATAAATAAATTGTAAGGCTGTCCCTCAGCCCTCACTTCTTTTGGCTGAACAAACCTTACTTCTTCAACCTTCGTTCGGTGGACACATTTTTTTGATGTCTGGTGATTTTAATTTCCTTTCATTGGACATTTTTGCTGCTCATACAAAAGTATAGTGTGCCAAACTGGCCATGTTACCTCTGCTATTAATCAGGAGTAATTCCTGCATCTGACATGCACAACGGTTTACACATTCCAATATGATATTTTTTCACTGTACTGTATTCTTACAGGTTTAGGCCTAAACTTGTTATGTTCTTCAGACATAAATAGGCAGAACTGTTTCCTGTAATAGTGCAGCTGAAAGCTCCCCAGTGTGTTTTTCAGACTTGCCCTCCTTATTTCAGAGTATCTAAGAAGACCAGATTGAAGTCTACAAATCTATCACTTTTTCTACATGTTTGCAAGCTGTCTTTACTTGGTGTGATCTGCAGTATGAGGAAGTGGGCCTTATTCCACCCTCACAGTCATCAGTGAAATATTGAATAGAATCAGACCAAGACCTGACCATTGATAATCCTTACATGGAACATCTTTTACTAAGAAAAAAATCCACTTCTGTTGCAGTTTCATCAAAGCCTAGCTTTGTTAAAAAGTTGATGTTCAGAGCCTTTTAAAAGCCTTATTGAAGTCAAGGAAAAGTATTTATTCTGGGAATTTATCAGTCCCAAGATTATCAAGGATAACTGTTAACATAACACTTCTGTTGATTTCTTGAATATTCTGTGAGGAATTACATCTGACTGCTGATGCAAAAACACCTAACTGGTCCAAACAATTTCTTAGCGTACCTTCCGTGTTTCACTGTTGGTTCTCACTCTTTCAATCCTGGCATTAATTTTGTTAGGCATCCAATTGCAGTTAATCTTTCTAGAGAAGACTAAAGCAAAAAGACATTAAATGCTTCGGTCCCGTCATCAGTTATTTTCTTTCTTTGTCTATTGAGTAATGGTCCTGCACTTACATTTCTTTCAGTGATGGAACTGCTTCAAGCAACTCCCAGCCCCCTCTTCTCCTTTCCCTTTTCCATCCCTCATTCCCTTCCTTTACCACTCATTTGTGCCAGTACAACAGTTTGCAGGACCGCATGGTGAACAAATTAACCGATCCAAGTTAAAAATAAACATGTTTTGCTTGGTAATTTCTTCATGCTCTTTCCTTCCTTTTCTTATTATTACTAATGCATCTTCCCAATATGCTTTTATATTGCTGTAAATCCCTTGCATAAAATTTTGCCCTTTCTGATTTGGTCTCTATGTGCTTGTGCTTATATTATTTCCCACTTATTTTACCTACCTTCCACTTTCTTTGTCATTTTTTTTCATAAATTTCATAGAATGGTGATGATCATGCATGTATCAGACAAGCTCTTATTAACCTCCCTAAAATATCCACATTTTGAGCCCCAGAGTTGTCTCAGTCAGTTCTTTGGACTCTTTTCCCTGTGATTTGTTTCTCATCAGATGTGCATTACCAATTAGCTGCAATTTATTGATGTCTCCTTTTTTAAATCTCCTTTTTAAAATCTCCTTTTTTAAATCCTCTTTGTGTTTTACTTGTTCTCTCTCTCTTATCTTCCCAGGAATTAGGTTATTCACCCTCTTCTCAATGTCTTCCTATTTTATTTTCTCAACAAATCTATATTAGTCAGAAGAGGATCTACAAGAGGTTTTTCTCATGTCAACCATCCCACTTTTGGGGGATAAAAAGTTGCTTCCAGAGCAACCGTGAAATTTGCTATTCTTGCTGTGTTTCTGCCCTGGATGATGTTTGGTGTCAATGTCCCTCACCAACAACAAACCCTGGGATTTGAAATATTCCAGTATCTGTTCAGACCATTCATCTCTCTTGACTGATTTGATGGCCACCACCAGCCCATTCCACCACGCTGATGGCTTCCTTCCTATTTCAGCAAGATGATTTCAGCAAGCCCATTTCCTACTGCATTCTAGCTCTCACAACCAATGGTCTCAATGTCCTTTATCTATAAACCACATCCCATCTCTTTTTCTCTGTTCTCTCTTAAGAAGTCATAACTTTTGACATCAAAATTCCAGTCACGTGAATTAGCCAAACAAACTTCATCTAAGCCAGTTAAAACATAATTCTAATTGTTTATTAAGATCCTCTGTTCCTCTGACTTATTCCCAATCCACTTTACATTAGTGTACAGCCATTTAAAATGTTCAAGAGATTGACTCAATAGTTTTCTTCTCCCCTTTGTCCCTTTATGTTTCTAATTGCCCTATTAATATATAAAAATATTCTTCAGTGCCTGAATTCTGCAAAAGAAGATATTTTCTGTGAAATAGCAGCACAGCTACTGGGTGTGCTAATAATTCTAAACCAAGAATGAGTGAGAAGGATACATATTAGTGGAAAAAAAAATCCACAAATAAAAATCAGACAGACTAGGAATGAGTCAAATAGATGACTTTTTGTTAATGAAGAATATTTCAAATTCATGTGAGACCATCCTCATACATTATTCCCACCCCAGGCTATCACAACACTAGATATTACTTCATTCTGAAACAAGTTTTTGTGTTTGGATCTCACAGAATATATTTATAAATTGTCTTGAATGGACGAATTCCAAGGGACCTCAGACAGCTGACAAGGCAGCCTCTCCCCATCTTTCCTACATTAAATATAAAAGACTTCCATTGCTGTCTTTCATTCAAATCAGTACCTGTACTTATGTATGTACATACTCAGGCACACAGATACACAACCAGCAGATCACCTATAGCTTCCTGAAAGTTGCAATGAGACAAAAGAAGAAAAAAGATTACATGTTCAGCTATAAAAAATGTCCACATTACGCTGCAGTTGTAATAGCAAATGATAATATTTTACTTAACATTTCCATAGCACTTTCCATCCATCATGAACTTGTATTTTGGCAGCAGCTTTCTGTGCATCAGTATTTTTTCTTGCTGGTATTTTCTAATGCAGGAAGTCACTATACCTTTAATCCTCATCAATTTAATTGTCCTTTGGTCTCCTGCAGTATGTGGTGTTTGTTATTACTAAATAAGATTCTACTGGGCCTACTGTTACCCCATAGAAATGCTGTTAATATGAATCAGAGTACAAAATCTGGGTTAGAACAAATACCTCAGCAATGCAGGTTTCAGTTCCTCTGTGCTGCAGGTTTCCACTGAATTATATAGAATGTCATTATACCCATTTTGCATATGCAAAACACAGAGGAAATCCCAAAGAAATAAAGTTCAATGACCTCAGTTTGTGTATATTCAGTTTGTGAAACCTTGAGGCTGATGATCCTTATATTTAATGAAACACACCTAGTAATCTTACACTATGTAGTCAAAGAATAAAGCGTTGAAGACTAGAGTTGCACAAAATCAGCTAGTTGTAAGGAATAAACTATAAGTTTAACAGCTTTTTAAGTCAGTCAGTATAGACAGGCAGCTCAGTCCAGAGACTGAGATCTTATGGATCCATCAATTACAGAATAATTCTGAGACTCTAAAATCAGGCTGCTCAGTGAATCACCTGAATTTAAGCAGGGTAGATCCAGCCTTACATGACTCATGCAGACATGGTAGCAAAGCCAGGACTTGAAACAGCCTTTTGGCTCCCTGCTCACCATACTAACGATCATACAATGATTCCTTCAGAACAAAGCCTGCATGAGGGATTCAAGTGCCAGGTACTTGCAGCACCTTCCAAAAGACTGCCAAACCTGGACACCCAATTTACTATGCACCATCCCTAACAATAAGCATCCTTCTCAGAGTCTTCATCAAAAATGCTATTTAAAAATAGTTTCAAATACAGAGAAATAAGCAGCTTTAGGGGGTGGAAGTCCTTAAATCATTGTCACCATCATGTGAAAGTGGATGGCTCACCTCCCATACAAAGACTGAAGTACTGCAGTGCTAATAAAATAAGGCCTCCTCACAGCAGATGCAGGCATATCTTTCAGCCCACTCTCTGTAATAATAGATGTAGTAACGTTTTGACTACCGCCTCATGTTTACTGTGGGTGTTAGCTGAGACAATTCCATGTAAATAAAACATTTATCAAGCTCCCAAAAACGTCTGCAGAGCAATTATTGCACAAGAATGGTGAACACTGAAGAAAACAGGCTCATTCATTCATTCCAAATACCTGCTTAGGCTTGTTGCAAATGAGGATGCTACTTTCATGGATGTTGGAATTAGGTCAGGTCTCCTGTGTGGGCCAAAGAATAAGGCTTGGAATCAGGAGACACAGATTCTATTTGCATAGCTTCTGCTGAGTTACTATATGGCCTTGAGCAACTCACTTTGCTGCTCCATGGTGCTGTTTCCCACCCATCTGTAAAATGGGGTTAATGGTACTTATCAGCCTTCGTAAAGTACTTTTGTAATGTAGGGATGAAAATTATGGCGACTGTTAATTGTTTTCACTCTCTCCATGGAGAGAAGCTCCCTCATTTCCAGGAAAGTAAATCCAACCACATTTTTCTGATGGTTGCAGTGCTTAAGTTTTCATTTGCCTTGAAGGTACCACCCTTTCCTATATTTTTTCAGAAATATCATGTGAAACATCTGAGAGCGAGCCTCTCTTGGTCTGCATTTTGTACAGGCTCATAGTACTGATGGGCAGAACAACAGAGCTTACAATACAGAGATGTCAAAACAGGGTAGGGGAAAACAAGTGCCATTCACTGGCACTGAGGACAGTAAGAGATTGAGATGCCTCAACAAGGTCAGAAGGATATGTTTAAGAAGCTGTGATGAAGCTCACATCTCTTGGTCTCCAGGTTAGTGATTAGCCATAAGAACGTCCTTCCTGTCTGCCATAATGTCCTTATGGATTAATAATAGACAGGAAATGTTTCCTTGTGGTTTAGTTTTAATTCGCAGAATATTCATGCTCTGCAAATAACTCTTTTTCCTGCAGAATGATCACTGACAGCATGCAGTAATAGGGTAAGTATCTGAAATTTCTTAGTTACTGGAAAAGAAGGGCTTCAGAAACTTTACCTTATTAGCACATTAATTGCAGTTGTTACAGACAGCAATTATTTGCTCAATTTTCCTCAAATTCGTTTTCTTAAAAACCAAAACCAAACCTAAAACCACACTAATGAATATTCAGAGTATCCTGGCATTTGAAAACCTATTCTCATTTCGTAGCTGGCAGTGGCTTCCTCCTAGCTGAATACTTTGCACACATTTCAGGCACATATGATTGATAGCTGTCCTGCATGCATAGCAAAACCATATTTACCCCCCGATATCACAGACAAATGTACTTTGACAGCTGCAGTGCTGAGCAGCACACCATGAATCCACCCAGAATAGATACCCTCTAGAGCAAACATCAACTTATCTCAACTCCAGTGGATGTTTCAGGTTTGTCTGCAGCCACCTGGGCAAAGAAAAGCTTCTATTGGTCTTGAAGCAGTAGAGAAGTGGGAATGATTCCAAATAATTCCTGTAATTATGCTTCTCCTTTAGCTATATCAACTAAAAAAGCTCAGGAAACCATGCTCCTCACCTTTAGTGTTTTGCTAACTCAGTTTTCTAATCTGTTTGCCCTCATACACTCTCTCAAGAGTGGAGAGTGCAGTCTAGGAGAATTAAAACGTCTCCAGGAAACAGACAGTTCCTTCAGACCAGAGGGACCTCAGTACTGAAAACCATTAACAAACTCTATAATGCACCCTTGATGTATGTGTGTATATATATATATATATGAATGAGCAATCTTACAGCCTTTACACTGAGAAATAGTGAGTTCAGGAGATGATGGATTAGGCTAAACAGTCTGTAGGGAGGGAGGGATATATGCCTGTTGATGAGGTGCTGGGGAAACTGCATACTTTGTCCACTTGCATCAGGCCCTAAAAGTGCAGGCAAATTTAACCAAGTAACACTGAGCTAGTACAATATATGCAAAATGAATTTGTTATGATAGAATATTTAGCATCATTATTTAGATTATACACTTTATCACTAGACAGTGCTTTTATGACCATCTAGTGTAACCTTCTACATATCATCCAGGAATTTCTGTAGCATCATAACTAATGGCTAAGCTACAGCATATCTTATAGAGAGACATCACATCTTGATTTAGAGGCTTCGAGTCATGGAAAATCTAACACTTCCATTGTAAATTGTTCCCAGGGTTCATTACTCTTGCTGCTAAAATTTACACCTTATCTTCAGTTTGAATCTGTCTGGCTTCGACTTCCAGTCACTGGATCTTGTTATACCTTTGTCTGAGAGATGAAAGAGCCCTGTCCTGTTGAAAACTGTCTTCCTTGTGTAGGTACTTACTTGTCAGCAAGTCTCCTCTTAACCATCTCTCCAACAAGCTAAATACGTTCAATGTCAAAATTATTCTTTCTTGGAGTGTGAAGATTGATGGTACCCAGCTCAGGCAACTACCTGTGCCAACTTGCCTGACCCTCTGTAATCAGTGGAGGCTCCTCCAGAAGGCAGTTTAACTAAACTCTAATGTGAATATCCCCTGAAGGTGTATGTGTCTCACCGGTAACTGTTTCAACTTTTCTAGGGCAACTATGACCTTCACTTGGATGACTTGTTTAAGCAACTAAAGTTTGGTGAGATTTTCAGCCTTTAAACAATCTCTATCTTTTGCTGAAATCCATTCTTTTTTCTCAACAACTTTTTGGATGTGTCTCCACGAGAAATGGAGACACATGTCATCCCTTACTTCCCATAGTATCCTAATATTTGGTTAGGATGCCTTCATTCTCCTGTTCAAATTGCCTGCATTTGACCAAGAGAAAAATTAAACTAATTTCTTAGACATTAGCTCCACATTCACAGTTCATACTCAGTACATTGTCTGCAATGACCTTTCAGTATTTTTTCAGAGCTTCTGCTTTCCCAAATACAGTCCCACATCCCCTAAGGCTCACAGATACAGAATTTTCAATTTGGGGTTATATTTAAATAGATCTGTAGTGTACTCAGAGCTGCCAGTCAGGATCAGGGCCTCACCACACAAACACACAGTGAGAGACAGTCCCTGCCCTGAAGAATTTACACTCTAAATTAGACAAGACAGACAGTAGTAGCATGTGGGGGTGGTTAAATGGAGACACTGAAAAAGTGAAAGCCACAAAGAGATTTGAGGTTTCCCAGACCTTCCCACCCCCACTAGCTTATCAAAGTGATGTATGAGTCTTGTTTTGCTGAAACCCACTGTATGACTCCATCTCAGCATCTTTCTTGCTGCAGCCTCACATGGCTGCAGGTGCGGGGCCATTATCACTTGATCAGCTCTGTCTGACCCATAACAGGAAGTTAAACTTTTTTTTCAGCAGAAATATGCACTGGATGGGCTCTGTGCTTCAGGAGACCTCACGGACAAGCGCACAGACAAGATGAAGCTTCCTGGCAAAGCTTCTCCCAGGTACAGATATAGCTCATGGTCGTGGCCAAGCCCAAAATATGGTTCGGAAATCCCCAGCAACAATGTCTAGCTTTCCAGTGGCTGGATTTCTTTGCTCTTAGTGTTCTAGTCAACAGGACCAGAAACCAGGCAAGCTTAATATTACTTTTTCTGTCATTGCCCCGTTTCTATCCCTCTGTAGGTTAAGCTACTAAGAAAACAAAATGAAACAAAACAAAACAAGACTAGGTTGGCAATAAATCCCAGCCACTGAATGAGCAGTAAGTACTTTCTTGGGAAGACAATAATTTAATAGTGGTGTTTAAACACACTGTAAAATCATTCCTAGAAAATAACACACAGCATTTGGAAATAGATTCTCCATGGCAAGAATCTTCAAGATGCTGAGCAAATTCACTTCTCATGCATGTCTTGGGAACTGAAGACAATCTGAGTTTAATCCTGCATTAACTGAGGTCAAGAGCAGTAACCCATGGCGTTCAGCACTTTCTAGTAGGTATTCAGTCAGTTCCAGTGCTACTGGTATCTGTATTTTGTCTAGTGTGTAACAAAGCATGTCCTGCTCAGAAAAAATCCAAACATATCCTTTCCTTTCACAGGTCCTAGTGCTGATTAGATTTTCAACACAACAGTGGGGCAAATTGTCAAAGTATTTTCGAAGCTACTACAGGCTAGGGTCAGGAACTATGTGGATCTTTACCCTATGTCACCACTGAAGTTGTAAGGCTGACATGCAGAATGGGAAAAAGCCAAACCAGGAAGAAGTAAAGCAAAAAATTGTAAAAGGGAACTGATGGGGCTGAGATTGGTGGTTGTATGAATAACCAAGGACTGGCCAAGGTAGATAAGGTAAATGTGAGCCATATTATATGGCATTATGCTTTGAGATACTGGGCACTGG
This sequence comes from Chloroceryle aenea, assembly GCA_013399075.1. NCBI lineage: Eukaryota > Metazoa > Chordata > Aves > Coraciiformes > Cerylidae > Chloroceryle > Chloroceryle aenea. Next base: position 21,901 of record VWZY01010819.1, read on the forward strand.
AAGGGAAAATGGGAGCTAACACCTCTCTCTTACCTTACAGGAAGATAAAAATATCATTTAATTAACTTTCCTCAAGGACAAAGGGATAAAACTGCTGAACACCTCAGAAAAGAACGTAGGCAAATTAATTTCATACTTCTTGTCAATAAGCCACAAAAAGTGTGAAGATTATATATGTGTATAATATGTTTACTATAATTATGCATAAGTTTAAAAAAATAAATCATAAAGCAAAAAAAAAAAAATCATAAAGCTAAAAAAAAATCTAAGAACTTTCCACGTAGCATACTGCATGAAATAAGGAGTCAAAAAAATACATCTTCTACCAAGAAAACCCGTGTATTTAATGAATACTAAATAAAAGAGACAATAAATGCCTCACAGGCAACCTGCATTTTGGATTTTCTGTTTTAAATTGTTTGACTTTTAAGTGCTAATAACTCTGCCAGGCTGGCTTGGGATGTATTCTGGGTTTTGGCAGCAATGTCATCTTCTGAGTAAAGTGTGTCTTTGCCCTGTGATACTTTTGGGGAGAAAAAGACAAAAGAGAAAACCAGATGTGCTGGGTACTAATCTTATTACTTAGCATGTTTTTGGGAAAATGCTCTGATACTCTGATGATTCAAGCTAAACGAGAACTTGCAGATAAGTGGAAGTGAGCCCTAGGTTGTCAGTAATGAACTTCAACTAAATCACACTGGGGCTAAACCCAATAGCACTGGGCACTGTTACCTACCATGGAAGGCAATGATAAGACCTGACTATGCTTGTCTCCCTGAGGATCCAAGATATGATAATACTTATAGGCAAAATTACATTAGCTCATTACTGTGCTGCAAATTTTAATGGTTTATAAGCAACTAGAAATTGACACATTGTAAATTTGGGATCAATGATAGAAATCAGACTTAAGGGGGATGATACGTTCACTCTCAGTTGAGTTATATTTTATTAATATCCTGCTTTTTGTTTTACTTACAGAACCAATTGGTTTTATGAGTAGATAAAATGTATTTTGCTCATTTCTTTTGGTTTAGCATTGAGAAATAAGAAACAGAAAACTTAATGCACTTGGATTTATTGAATCTCATGAGATTCACATGAGTGCACTTCTTAATCTTGTCCAGGTCTGTCTGGATGGCATCCCACCCCTCATCTGCAAAACTGCCAAGACTGCACTTGATCTCACTGTCTATATTGTCACAGCACGGACCCTTGAGGGACACCACTTGTCACCGATTTCCATCTGGACAGAGAGCCATTGACCACTACCTCTGGATGTGAGCATCCAACCAATTCCTCATCCACCAAATAGTGCACTCATCAAACCTATATCTCTCCAATTTAAAGTGAAGGATGATGTGGGGGACCTTGCTAAAGGCCTTCCAGAAACCTAGATAGATGACATCTGTAGCTTCTCCCTTATCCACTGATGTAATCGCTCCATCATAGAAAGCTACAAGGTTGGTCAGGCAGGACTTGCCCTTGGTGAAGCCATGCTGGCTGTCTCAAATCACTTCCCATGTGCCTTAGCAAAGCTTCTCGGAGGATCTGTTCTATAATCTTCTCAGATGCAGAGGTGAGGCTGAGAGGTCAGTAGTTCCCAGGGTCCTCCTTTTCACCGTTTTTAAAAACGTGCACATTGTTTCCCTTTTTCAGGTCACCAGGAACTTGACTTCATAGCAGTTACTGCCATGACTTTTTATTTTCTTTAACACTGTAATAAAGGATTTGTATTTTACCTCTGCATCCTGGGAACTCACCTTCACAACAGCCACAGTAACACATGTAGACAGAAGTGTGGGCAAAAGGTGGGGATGCTTATGCACAAGACTGTTTCTCAAGTACATACACCTCTAAATGAATGGGGTGTGTGATGAATTGCATCCAGAGCAATACATTTCCCTCTGTCGTACTGCTGAGGAGCTCCATGCCCAGAGACATAACAGTATTATATGCACAGCTTACAAGACGTGCACACTAATATTACAGCTGCCACTAAGAAGGGTACTGAGGAGGGAGTAACAAATGCTGCATTGTCAGTCTGCAACAATAAAGAATAATTTTCATTCCTTGTGCACAAGAGCTCCAATTATAATCTAATTCAATTCAGATTAACTATGCTTTGATGGCATTTCCATTACATAAAAAATAAATTTATTAGCCAAGTATAATGTGTTTTGACAATAGTTCTAATGCTAATAAGGAGGTTGTTTAACTGCCTTAATGCTGCATTTTAACTACAGTTACAAGCTATTCCTTCAAAATTTATAATCAGGGTGTGCAAATATTACACTGGAAATTTAAGGAAAGAAAATTTATCAGGATTTACAGGTGAGCTGTTAATAAAGGTTTATAATCCATTGGGTTTAAATCCCACCCATAAAGAATTTTCAAAGCATCAAAGTCTCTTTCCAGGTGTTTTCTCCTGGGCTAATCTCATGGTCTGGTGCAAAGTAGCATACGTGATGGGATCAAAGTAACATTGCTTTGTCTAAGGATTGCTAATGAGTCATGGCAGGTATATCTAAACCACAAACTAGTTACAGCTCAAGAGATGTGTCTTTTATGCTCTATGAATGATCTGATAACTTTTGTACAGCCAGCCTCTCCAGCAATCCGCATCCTGTTCCTGAGTTCTTTATGGGTTATTCTACTGTCTGTCGCGGGCTCTTAAGGACAGAGTGCTCACCATTGCTCTCTGCCCAGTGCACAAATGGAAGGAGACTCATAACTAGTTAGCCATTCAGATTCATGAAGCACATATTTATGTTTCCACCCTGCGCTTTAGGGCATATGTTTGAGCTATTTCAAATGAGAAACCAAAGCAATTTTCCATCCTGCCACTGGCTCAAAGGAATCCTGAAGTTCTTCATCACTTTGCTGGTCTTCGGACCATCATCTGCCTTTTGGCAGGCTGTGCACAGGATGCTAACATGGATTCAGGAGGCTGACAGCTCTGCTGTTTGCCAAATTACAAGATGCTCTATAGAGCAAGAACAAACTATGGAACTGGATACCATGAGGAAACAGCATACATTCACCCCATTTATTGTAGAAAAGATCTACCCTGACAATACATCGCAAGCTAAATGTTATTTTTTTATGTAGCTTGCAGTTGAATTGAAATGGCCACGGCTTGGGTAGATTGCTTTAGTCAAGAAACAGTTGTCTTGGAAGAAGACTAAAAAATGGCTGCAGTAACAGATGGAAAATTTTGACTACTCCGATTTTTTATCTATGAAAGCTACATTTTAATTACATTCCAAAGTGACAGAAAAACCAGACCCCTGCTGTACTTACGATTTGCTTTCTATTCAAATTTACTACTTATTGATGCCATTAGTTTATGAGAACAGAAACTAACATTTGATTTCCTTTTATATTTCACAATTTCTTTTCAGGACAAAACTACTTTCATTGGGAAGTCATCACTGAATCAAATTATATCTGGGAGGGAAAAAAAAAAAAAATCACAAAAAACCAACCCCTCCGATGTTTGAAGTAATGTCTTTGAAGAAGAGGGGGAAAACAAAACTGCCAAAGGAAATTTGGACCATTAGTCAGCCTTTACCACTTATTTATGATGAGCAATTTATCCATTATTTTTAATACTCTTATGGGGAAAATGCATTTTCCACAAAGAGATCAACAACTTAATATTTATTTTTTTCTTCATCTTAAATTTTCTTTTTATTGCTTAACACACATCTGTAGATAATATATCTAAGCCCCCAAGTCTGTATTTTTCTTTGCAAGTGCAGTTGCTTAAACAAATAAAAGATTTATTATAGCAATCCAAAAGATCAAGAAACAACAAGATCTAATGACTGGACTCTAATGCTGGATTGACTCTGGATATGATGTATATATATTTTTTTTTTTT
>VWZY01010819.1:25803-76021 GCA_013399075.1 Chloroceryle aenea
TTTGGTACAGTTAGGGTAATTAGTCATTGAGATATGAGGCAGATCTGTGAGACAAATGTTTCTAAAATACATATTTTGCTTAAACCAAAAGATAGGAGCTACCTGTCAAACTCTATGGTCTTTTGCTTGTAGGATGTCAAATTAGAGGAGCACCATGTTCCCTTCTGGACTTAACATTTATGAAGGATTTATTTCAGAGCTGATTTGAACTATTTGCCTTGGTCAAATAATAGGTCCAGGATTTGTGAAAAAATACAGACAAGCAGATACAAACATCACCATTGGAAAGAAAATTATAGTTTTCACCCTGTTCAGTGCTTCATCCAGATCTTCAAAATAATGACCAGAAAGCTGAGGGCAACTTGCAGTTCTATAAGAACAGCTCTGGTGAAAATCTGAATGGAACCAGTGACATTGGAATGAAATATCATCACCTCAGATGGCAAGTTACAGCCACTGAAAATGTGCTCAAGTCATTTTCTCATTTCTAATCTGTAAATTAGACATAAATTTGCAATTGCTACATAGCAGGAAAAAAAATCAAACAAAACTGAACCCCCAAAAACTCTATTAAAACTTAATTCCAGAGTCCATAAACACAATCACCATGTTTCTGTGTAAGGTGGTAACAACCTTTCTTTTGTGCTTAGTGCTAGTGACACAACATCTGGAAAGGTGTTCTGTTGAAACACCTCATTATCAGAAATAGCTGGAGGCACTTCAGAGGCATCCACTCAAACAATTACAGAGCTAGGAGGACTGTTCTGGGGAGGAAACAGCCTCTGAATTACTTGGGAAAGTGATGATTAAGACACTGTGTTGGTTCTTTGTGACTTTTATGGGAGGTTTCAGTGGGATCTTGATTCAGGACAAAGATATGCTGATCAATGGCAAATGCTCAAAATGTGTGAAAAAGAGGAGGAAAAGGAATATTTATCTGCTTCACAGAGTAGAAGTAAGGTGGAATTAGGAGGGAAAAAAATAGAAATGCACTTTCCTAAAATGTCAGAATTTATAACAGGAAAATGAAGAAAAGAAAATAGGTGGAATAATCTACTGGAACGGAATGTGCCTTTTGATGACTTTAAGCTGACTTCACTCATAGAAAAAGCATTAGAAGTTGACATGGCATAGACTGGAAATTGAGATTTCCTAGTCCTGGGAGGTAAGCCTGGATAAGGCTCCGAGTTGAGCCTGGATAAGGATCAATATTTTCAGTTGATTGTGTGAGTCCAAGTCCAGAATCTGTTTTGTTATCTGTTTTGAAGGTCTAAGCCCTCTAACCTGAGTATATGCAAAATGAGGTCTTCAGAACCACAAAGCCCTCTTTCCCAGTTCTTTCCCTATCAGAACTTCAGAGCACATACTGAAAGGTGAAAATATTTTCACCTCAAAAACATGTAACCAGGTCCTACCATGGAGTACACTCTGCCACTGGAAACAACAGAAAAGAAGTATGACTTTTTGATAAGATCCCTGAATATAGTACATATGTATAGTTTCAGAACAGGTTTTAGAGGCTTGTTTCTTACTGCCCTTTATGGGAAAGTTTAACTTCTACATATGGAGATGAATGCCGAATCTGATGAACAGTGAGCTGCACAGTACCTGAACTTCTGACCTGTTCAGTGAAAAAGTGCCAAGCTACTTATCACCTATTTCCTCCTTATTATCCACTGTTTAAGTGCTCCTATCAAAAATACTCCAAATATTTGAATTGATAATAATGAGAAGTCACAAGAAGGAAAGCTAGCCCGATAGTCCTTTCCAACAAGAATAATTATCTTTATTTTCATGTTGATTTTTTTTTTTCCTTATTTTTATTTCTTTTTGTTTTGTTTGGTTTTGTCTGGAGGGTCAGGACTAGAAGAAAAACAACCAACTCTAAGAAGAGGCAGCTTTTACCAGCCTAATGATCAGTGAGTTACTGGACCCTGCAAGGACCAAAGGATTCTTGGTTCACCAACAGTCAGTGACTAGAGAAGATACAGAGTCTTTCTCAGCTTTCATCTTCATTTATACAATTCAGAAAAACCCTGAGAGCAGGAGAAACCATGTTGATAGCAACAAGGCATTTATAGCCTTGAGAAGCTGTGGTTCCCTGGAAGCCTGCAAGTAAAGCCTCAAGTTTTCTTCTGACTCTGCACCTGCTCCAAATGATAGAGAACGTCTGTGTTTAATAGATTTAGTGATAATATAGAGCTATGCGGAGCTCCTTTTGCACACATCCTCCCTCTTCTAGCACTTAGCTCTCCTTTTGTTCTTTGTGTAGTTTCTGGATAATGCACATAAAGTACTAAGTAGTTCTTTCCAAAGAAAGACATGATGCAGAATGTATAGGAAGGAAAGAGAAAAATGTTGAGACACCAATAGTGTATAAGTAGTATACGTGCATAAGTCAGTAAGTAGTAAATAAGAACTGAAAAATAAATTTCAAGAGTCTTTTGAATATATTTTGTAGAAGAAAAGTAGCAGTCATCTCCACACTAATATCAAAGCAGTCCATCTGTTTGGGTTGCATGGAAGCAGCTTCTAAGCAGGGAATGAGTAATGATTAAGCAACTACAATCTGGTAAGGTAACAGCCCCCATGCCAAGTTAGCAGAATTGTTGTAGACCTCTCTCTGTTTCATGCCAGCTGAACAGTGACACACTGGCCTCTCTACTCCAAACCTGTGGTGGTCTTCCCTGTGTGTGATTCTTTTAAACCAGCAAGTCCCTAAGCCCACTAAATACTTCTTATCCTACTGGATCCATCATAGCACCTGCACTATCTCCAAGCACTCCCCAGAAAAAAATCTTAATTGTGCTGTTGAAATCTTTTGCCCCACAGTAAGTAAGAGAAGACTCTATTAAGTGATGACCACATATGGTGCCTACCCTAGTCTTTAGGAAACTCTGGTGCATCATTGTAAGCACTTTCCTCTGTGCCTTAATGTAATGACTGACTGTAGAATGAGTGAAGGTGGGATTTTATTCTGAAAACATTAGCTGTGCAGAAACTGGATACATTGAGAAGGAAGAAGAAAGACTTACATCACTCTAGACTCAGTTGCCAACATAGTCAGTCATTACATGAAGTGGGAAAGTACTGAGCACATGGACTGAAACAGGCTTTATTGCCTGAAATGGGAGCTCATGCAGCAGACCAACAGCATGAGAAATGGGCTGCGGAGAGACCAGAAGGAAGAATGGACTGGAGTGTATTGAACAAAGAGGAGATCATATAATCAGGGAGAAAAGGTATGGCCTTTGGTAAGACCTCTGGTAGTACAATCTATGTTAACAATATCACCCTGTAAATTTGTTGAGTCCATGTAACTCTGCTTCCTCTGGATAATATTTTTATTATGAAAAAAAGCCTTCCTCAAAAGATAAATATGTTTCAAAGGAAGTCTGAGTGGAGTTTTAACAATTATAAACAGATTTATAAAAATAAAAGAAATTCAACATTCAAACATTGTTTGGAGTACAAATGAGAAATTTGTGGCCAGCTGCAAGTCATTTTGTTTTCTTTTCCAATTTAACAATAAGGAGGCCAGGTCAGTTTGCTCTCCTGACATTATAACCAGGGAATATTTCTTTTCATGCAGGTTGGCTGTGGCTCGGGGTGATATTAAACCATTAGCATTAATAATAATCAAGGACTATCTACCATCAGAACAAGTCATAGACTTGACAGTCTGATTATATCATTTTAGAGAGAGGAAATGAAGTTTAGCATTTATTTAAACATAGTGAAATGAATTAAAGAAGTTACTAAAAAAAAACCATTAAAACTCATCTCCCACTCATTCAGTTTCATTATGGATAAAGATCATCAGGCTGGGAGAGAGGAAAGGTCTTAGATACCCTGACCCTTGTGAGTATTTTGTTAAGAATGAATCACTTGATAAGAAGTGCATTTCATTTCAGACTAATGAAAGGTCCTCCATCTAGGAGCCAGGAATACAAACCATACTTAAAAGAGAAGTGCTATGCTGAAATAAGATTTAAGGCTTCTTCTTGGGAAAAAAACAAAACAAAACAAAAAAACAAACCAAACACACAAAAGACTAAACTAACAAAAAGCTCCATGTGATGCTGTAAAAAAGAATGCAATTAAAACTTGGGTGCATAAGCATCAAGATACAGTGTAGAAATGCTATTAGTGAGAGGAATTGTGAGGATTTTCCTGCACTGTTTCCAGCCACTGCACTTCTGAAAAAGATATTAATTACGATTTTTGAAATTATCCTAGAAGGATAGACAAACATGTCTTTCAGAAGAAATCATAATTTCACAATCTATTTAGTATACTTCTAGATGACCAAAAGTTGACCTGGTCACGGGTTATATGCACTTTCTGACTGTAAACTGATCTTTAATTTAGAAGTAAAATGAAACAAAATTACCAGACAATGTTTGGAATGTGAAACTAGATAAATTAAGACTAAATCATCAGTGAGTTTATCTCCTCAAAGAGTGTATCTAGATTTCATGTTCTCCATCAATTAAACTGTGAAACTTAAGTCTGAGCTAACGAAAGATACACAGGCAGAGGTTGTAGAATTCGCACAGAAATTGCTAAATGCTATGGTACAGGATACAAGGAGGAGAACAAAGCTGCCAGAGAGACAGGTCCACTGTGGACAACTACATCACTGTAGGATGTAGCAGGGAGGAACTGAGCATGTCCTTACTGCTGCTGAAGCAATGGCAGCCCATCCATTCCCCCAGCACAAGACTATGTGTTCTCTCTAAGTCCTTGACCAGTCAGTTAATCATCCAAGAACATATCTGGGCCCCACCTGTTGTTTTCTGTGGCAGGTGAGAGCCTTCTACACTGTGCAAAAGCCAAGGGACTTGTACCTCTTTCCACTCCCACTTTTGATGTCTAAGTGTGTTCAGTGGCAGCTGCCTGTCCCAGTGCTTTGCCTGGAGTTCTCCTATGTCACCCAAGGCTTAGCAAGGAGACGCTCAGCTCTCCCACCACCCACATGGTGGATGACTGCCCTTGCCTTCACATCTCCTTGTTGGAAAGTCAGAGCTGATTCCCATAATCTGAAATTGTACTGATTCTCACTCTGGTTTGCATCTTTATTTGCAAGTATTTTACATCTTTATTTGCAAGTATTTTGCATCTTTAAAAACTACAATTCCCCTCGTTTTTCTTTTACTTGGATGCAGAGTGGTTTCTATCTAGTGACTCAGTCCAGACCAGAAAAACACATCTATTCAGAAAGCTACCTGATGTGCCAGTGCTCACTTGTTTTCATCTTCATCCATTTAGCATTGACAGGGATTAGTACATCTTGAAAATGTATTGTTTAACCATAGCAGATAGCATATTTTCAAAAAATACAATTTTCGCATTCAGTCTGTATAAAGTGCTTATTAGAAAAACATTAATTATCTGCTATACTCAACTTGTAGTCTAGAAGAAAGCCCATCTCAATCTATATTTACAGAATTAACTTTAGAGAATCATAGAGATTATGTTGGATTTTACATCACCATTATTCTTACAGGCTGAGGTATCCAAAACAAGTCCAGCTGCAGCTAAAGTGTTCTTTAAAGAACACAGTTACCCTCAGCAATTTTGTGTGTTTGTAGTTATGGAGTTTTCAGTATTATCAGAAATATTTCTAGTGTAAACATTTTTTTTTCCTTTCCTATTTGCTTGCAAGACAAAAAGGAAAATAAAGTTTTATCCTATGTATGTAAATGTGTGTGTGTGCACATGTGTATGAGTACACATGTGTACATATACATAACTTCATTTCTTACTTCTTATATGTCCTAAAATTATATCTCTTCTACACCAATCTCTCTTTAGGTCTGTAACTACTACTTAAAATATGCATTATTCTGTTAATTCATCCATTGTGACCAAAACAAGTTTTACTGAGTAGTGATATGTAATCCTTTTCTTGTTGGACAGAAGCAAAATACTCAGACAAAAGCTTGTACAACTTTCTGAGTATGACTAAATTATTTTGGTATGGCATAATAGGTATATTACGCAACTGCAAGGGATTATGAACCTGCAAAAAGTCCTTATCCACTTTAGTTAATACTTAGCAATTAATTTGATTAGATTTGGGTTTTCTTGTTTTGATTTGTTAAAACCGGATTCAACAGTAATCGGTATGTTTTAGAAACAGAACAGCAAAAAAGGAATGACATTGTATTTATTGAACCTGTTATACTAGTTTCAAATATTTCAATCAGTCTTTGAGTAGATCTGTTGGAAACACTTTTAGGAATGAGCAAATATATTATTGTTTTTTGTTTCAGACTTAAGCCACCACATTAACATGAACTACTGTATTTTACAAGATGAATTTAGCACAAAAGATTTTGACCTTCTGGGGGACACACAGAATCACTCTGGGACTTCCAGGTCAGCTGCAACTGGACTCACAATCTCTATAACTTTCATATACATCTGCACTTCAAAAAACTTAAGATCTAACAGTTCTCTGCTCAGTCACATAAACTGAATGGTGTTCTAATTCTTTCATGGTTAGTTCTGAATGGAGAAGGTGTTCTGCTTCTATATCCACTACATATTTCACAACTAATTACTATGGTTTTTTTTCTTTTTTTTTTTAGAGAATGAATACACAGACATAGTATGGCACTGTGAGAAGATGTGTACATATGTAGACCATCTAATTCATGTATTTTGTAGGTGTTCAAAAGAGTTTTTTGCCAACTCCCTGAAAGGACCCTGTAGTTCAAAGAAGTCTGGACTGTCACTACAGAATATGGTGGAGGACCAGAGGTTCTAAACTGCCCAGTGCTCCTTATCAAGGATACAAAACTTATCAGAGTCAAGTGGAAAGCTTCACTCTAACAAAGATTTTTCATAAAGGAGGAATTGTATCAATAGAGGTGAATTTAAGATGAAAACCTCTGGGAAGACTGGCCATTCTCAGGCAGGCTGATGTCTCAGCATTACTGACTGCCTGCTGCTGCTGTGTCAGAGCCTCATGGGATTGCAAATTATAAAAATTGGAGTCTTTGCTGCTTCTTGGTTTTCTTGTTGATTCCATTCACCACTTATTCCTTAATATCATACACTGACACTGCTGCTTCCCTAAATTACCTCATTTTATGGTTTTATTGCTAGCAAAATAAACTTTGATGACATATTTAAAAGATGTCAAGGCTATGAAAATGAGTTTGCATTTGCAGAATATTTTTAAATTAGTATTTTCAATGTATTACAGCCAAAGGTGAAAAAAAAAAGTGTTTAAATAAAAGTGACACACTGAAGGTTATTCTGGACACATATACCCACAGACACATGCAAAAACGACCTTGAAAGATGTCCCATCTGTCAGGTCTCTCCATCTGACAGAAAAAGGGAGCTGCTATGCAGCCAAGCCATGCTAAACAGAATGAATTCAACACTAAATGTGTCAGGCAGTTTCTTGTCAGTCTAACTAATTAAAAAAAAATAAAAATAAAGCAAACAGATGGACAAGCGATATCTCTTAGTCAACAGGAATTTGTTTGTTTTTTTTTTTTTTAAATGAGAAGGCACTGCCATAATTTTCTTATATTGTAAAAAGGAGTGTCCTTATAGATTTGTTTCCAGGTTCTAAATCCTAACACTTGATGCTGTGTTTCTGATTGTCCCCCTGCAACACACACATCCCTGTTGCTCTTATGCAGAATTCTGACTTGTAATGCAAGAGTAGGTGTCTAAGTGGCTCTTGAAGAGATGGGAAAGAAAAGGGTAAGAGAAACAAAAGATCACAGGTCTTATTTAAATATGTTACAGTTCTTTTTTAATCCTCAATTTATATATTCAGCCTTTGCACTACTGAATTATTACCATATCAACAGCGACTGAGGGAGGATTGATAAGAGGAAGGGTGATTGCTTCTCAGGAGCAGCAAGCCTGAAAGCAGGCAAATGAAAGAGGAGAGGGAGATGCAATGCTTGAAGCTTGCTCTGAGATGAGAGTGAAATCAGGTACAAGAGATGGGGCACATGAAATAACAGAATCTGAAATGAGGTGCTGATGGGGGGGGTGTGTGTGGAACTTTGAACAATGATCTTCAAATTGGTGCAAAGCAACCATATCCTGAAGATGATTTTAAGGATTAAAAGAGAAGGGAAGAGAAAGGGGATTGCCTATACCAGGAAGCAATGACGATTATTTTATTTGCAGCAGATTGGACAGAATTGAGGGGAGGCTAAAAGTGACGTGGTAGTTGCAGGAGTTAAAATGGGAGGGTGGCAGTTGCATGTTAACCACACAGACAATTAAACTTACTTGCTACTTTTTCTAAGAAGGATGAGCCCTTATGCACTACATCGACATGACAGGAATCAGACACAACCATGGGTAGAAAAAATCTACATTAAAAATAATAATGAAAATACTGGAAACATATGCTTTACAGTGCACTCCCCCCCCCGGTATTCTGTCCATATAAACAGATAAATAAATTATCTCATTTGAACTTTTGGCTCCTCTGCTAAAGACTTTATAATGTAAGACATGTTCTGCACAGATGAACATGTTTAACCCTATACATGGCATAATGTTTGTAAGGCTTTACTCAGTGTATAGCAGTAAGAATGTGTTTCAACCTTTCCAGGGCAGGAAGATTAACAATCCCAGGAACTCTATAACTGATGAGTTGAACTGACAAAGTAATGAGATTTGGCCTGAAAGGTATTAAAATTTTCTGTGTGAGCCTCCAAAATTTTGCTTTTTGAGCAGCCTCTTTTGACTTTGAGCATACGAGCCAACTCACAACAATTTCTAGTGAACAAGGCCAGCTTTCTAGTCTCTTTGGGAGCCCTCACTAGATGAATCAGCTGGGACTAAATCACAAAAAGCTGCCAGATGGTGTAGCCACCTTTCTCCCTCCAACCAAAATACCCAATGAGAAATAATTACATGTTTCTCTAACCAACTATCTGTCAGCCCACTGATATTGCAGCATCTCAGTATATAGCCCTCTTCCCTTCACCATTTCAGTTTGAGTTGTCATCATTCACTATGTCAAATAAGTTTACATTCTTCACTGTAACAAAACCTGATATCAGTAATAACGAGGAGTTAAGTCACATACCCTGAAAGGAACTGGAAGACCAGCACCATAGTATGTACCCTGAGCTCCCCAGTGCCTCCAACTCATGACTTTTTTTCCGTGTCAATACCATCACCTACTCTTTCTGTCTTACCCCAAACCCTCAAGGTAGTCCTGGAAAGGGAGAGGGAAAGCTGCACCATCCTCCTTATAACTGTTCTGAATAGTGTGGTTAAATTTGAATATTCTACAATCATTAATTACTTCCTGAAAATATCAAGGAGTTATAAAAAGGCTGTGCTGGGTTCATATTTTTAAATTTGCCTTTCATACTTAACTGAAAGCTCAGGTCTTCACATGAAGTCATAATTAATAATTTAAAAATTATTTAATAATGTGTAAATTACAAAAAAAAAGAGCTGATCAAACAAAACAAAATTTTGAACAAAATAGTGACAGTTGCAGTGAATCTCTTGTATGTGAAATCTCTATACAAGCCTTCCTTTAGACAGATCAGTGTTTTTCAATACCAGTCCACAGATCACAGTGGAATCTGTAGACAATTTATAACAGATCTGCAAAAGAAAACAGAGAAAGCAAGTGAAATGCAGAAAGGTGGCATCTCTTAGAGTGGAATATCTTCATGTGAAGATGTTAACCATTCTTAAATAATAACAATAATAAAGTAAAAAATCACTGGAATTGATTATTTTCTCTTTTACAGTCTGGCTGAATATATTTTTTTCATCTTAAAAAACAACACCACAAATCCCAGAAAACACATTTCAGAGAAAATCTGAAACCCAGATGTCCTGGTCCTGCTCCCAGTTATCTGAGTGTTAAAATGAAAAATATCTTTATGAATGCCAATGCAGTTCAAATCAACATCAGCACTATCATTTGCAGAGAATGGAGTATAAGAGAAACAGTATCTACAAACCCTGGAGTTATATCAGTCTTAGCATTAGCAAGGCCAAATTTTGACATACTCAGTCTGTTCCTCTTGCAGTAAACCCCTCCTGACTTGTACGGAACTTAAAGGCTGAGTTTAAACCTCAAGGTTTGACCCTTCATCGGACTCTCCCTGAAGTCCTTGGACAGCCCTACAAATGGGATTTACAGGTTTTGAACACTTCTGTAATGCAGTCTGTGGATAACATTCCAATCAAGTCCTGGATCAGACTCAGAATTTGCCCTTTCCTCTAGAAGTCCAGAGAGAAACCTTCTATGTTTAGGAACTGATGAGTGTGTGAGAGGTGAACACATTTCTGCAGGACTAGTGAACCTTTTTATCCCTGTTTCAAATGTGACTCCATTGCACTCTCCAGTGTAAACAGAGAGCTGTTTGTGCATTGGAAAAAAAAAGACACACAAAACCCCCTCCCAAAATGTAGCAAAATAAAACTGTCTCCTGCACATCAAATGCTCCCACTTTTCAAAGGGAATGGTGGTGATGGAAAAAGTGACAGGGAGAACAGATCTTGATGTGACAGATGTTAGTCATATTCCTTAATGCGTACTGGAAAGCACTCTCATTGTACCTTGATAAAAGCTGGGTATGAAGCAGAGCAAGAACATAATTCTTTCTTTTTCCATCATGTTTTTGAGTCTATATCCTTTGTCCTCTCTTGAGCAGGATGATCAACTTTCATTCTCATTAGGTCCAAATGTAATATGCCAAACACTCACACTTACTGATTTCATTCATTCACTCAGCTGAATATACAGAACTAGGGAAATCATCCTTGGTGCCTCAGATCAAATATTTACACTTTAGTCTGCATATATGGAAACCCTGAAAGCTCACAATTCCCACAAGACTGTAAATGTGACTGAAGAACAAAACAATCTCACCTTTACTTTCTGCATTCTCTTTGCTCTCCATTTTTTTAGATGCTTCTTGTTCCTAATTCTTTCATTATTTATTCAGCACAGTCAAGGTACTCATTTTAACAAGACACAAAATGGTAACAATCCCTAATCCTTAAAGAGCTTATGTTTATAAAAACAAGTATTACACATTGCTCCAGCTCTCCTTCTGACTTATGATAGTTTCCTGTTTTTCTGTCTCTTACCATGTCTTGAAAAATCTGTGGAGTCAAGGTGTCACATGAAACATTAATTGCATCATGATATAGTTGACAAAGACTTTTTGATCAATGCTGCATATTTTACAGGAGTGACCATGCCACCTCCATGATAAAAAAAAATCACAAAACCCTCAGTCAGGCGTAACCACTTTTGATAACGTTGAATTTTCAACTCAGTGATTTAAATTTCTTTCACACTGCATTTGCTTATTGAAGGATTTATTGTAAGGCAATCAATGGCAATATTTTTATTTTTCTTGGAATTTCCTTAAATTTAAGTCCTATGCTCTATTCCAATTACTGCTTTTTTCTTATTAGCATCTTTCATCTCTAAATCTCCAAGTATTTCACAAATAATCTGTCGAGATGTTTTCTGGATGGGGAAGCTGAGACAAAGGGTGTGAACCAAGGAAAACCAAGGATCATTACACTACATGGTCTTTCAGAAAAAAACTTAGACATGGAAATATCTCAGGTAATAATAAATATCATTACATTATGGTTAGTTTTGAATAAAGTAATGCCTAAGCTTATTCTCAACTTTCTTTTCCATTGCTTGACAATGAAGGTATTGATTATACTCAGTGTTAACATCACTAAAAGGAATGAAACCTTTAGTTATTACCAGGCATTATGCATAAATTTATATTGTGCTGGCAAAATATAAAAGCCTTCCTTTCAGTATCAATAATGGGACAAAATAATTTGTCCCAATGGAACAGTGGGGTGATAAGTCCTGCTACAGAATTTGTGCAGCAGTAGTTGGCTGTTCTGGATTTATTTTATTTCACTTTAATTTATGGTTATGTTATTTGGTATTTAAATTTTAAATTTAAAGCTGCTTTAGATGCGTAGGTTTTTATTTAGCAAATGTAACATTTACATAGCCATACCACAGCAACATCTTAAAGAAAAAAATGAGTAGTAATTGAAACCCAGTTCTCCTTTTTCATTACCCATTAGCCTTCCCTCCAAACCCTAAACCAGCCAAGAACACACAGCAGAATATGCCCACAAACAAAAAAAAAGAAAGGCAGATTCGACAAAGACTGAGAAAAAAAGAGATATGAAGATTGTAAATCTAACATGACATTTGAAAACATTCCTCTTTCTGCTTATTTCTGCAGGAGTTCTTCCTTCCTCTTTTGCCTTTTATTTATTCAGCCTGTAAAGGTCTGTTTTTTCAGGTCAAGGGCTTTGTTTTATTTTCATGGCCTAACATAAAAGGGACCCAATTCAGGGCATTTCTTCAGTGTAAAGGAAATTATATGCACTGCTGATTATAAGAGAAGCTTATTTTCAGGAGAAGACAGTGACTGTTAACAGAGCTGCTCCATGTCTGTACTTTTTATTAAACTATCAGCAACTCTCTCTGCAGATGCAAGTGTGTGCAAACACACTATTTGAGAAACAACATAGGAGGAAAATTAGGTGACCCATGCAGCAGTTCCTGGGAAGGGGTTACTATTTTCAACAAATCTCTAAACACCTAAACAAATTCTCAAATCTTAATTGATAGGATAAGAGGAAATGGCCTCAAGTTGTGCCACAGGAGGTTTAGGTTGGACATTAGGAAAAATTTATTCACCAAGAAGATTCTCCAGCCCTGGAACAGGCTGCCCAGGGATGTGGTGGAGTCCACATCTAAATCTCTCCAGAGATTTAGATGATGTGCAGATGTGGTGCTGAGGGACATGGTTTAGTAGTGACCTGGAGATGCTGCATTAATGGTTGGATTTGGATGATCTTATCCAACCTAAATGATTCTATAATTCCTTCTAGCCAGCACAGACCAGCAGAAGAGCCAAAGACAGCCCAGGGACACTGAGCAGCCTTATCTTGCTGCTGCATTGCAGTTGAGAAATCTCCCAGTGTCATATAACTGTATCATCTCGTCTAGATCTGCCTTGGGAGAGACAACATTGAGACAAATCCTGCAGCCTTATTACCTCACAGTTAAATGAAGAGGGCAAAGTCCAAGATGCAGAACAGAAAATGAGACAATCTGGACTGTTCAGCAGCAAAAAAGGCTGATGCAGACATCACCTGCAGCACGTGTTGCTGAAAGTGAGAGCCACTGCAGAAGGTTAAACTGCACAAGGAAACAAGGACAAATGGCATCTAGGATTGCTCCAGAAATTCCAATTAAGATCTGTGCAGCACAGTGTAAGAGAAACCAGAAAGCAGAAGGCAAGACTGTCTCCCGTCATGGGTTAAAAAAAGGTAACAAAGCAAAGGAGAAGCAGTTTGGAAACTGAGGGAAAATATCTGTGAGCAAGTAGCAAATAAGATAACTTTATATATATCAAGAGTTAAAATAAACTATTTTTTGCTTTGGCAACTGAGTTTAGTGGAAGAAGAGAATTTCTAAGCCTTTGTTTTGTTGTTCCTTCCACAGTAAAAAAAGAAAAAAGAGAAAGTGAGAGAGACTGCTTGCTTGAGATTAATTATTGAGTGTTCCAGAGCTTTATAACATATTTATATACTCCCTAGAGTCTGGTACACTCTCTCTCTCTTTTACTGATCTCCATCCCAGCACTTTTCACTCAAATACCTCACGAGACCCTGCATGGTATCAAAAGAGATGGCAGTGCAAGGGAAATGCTGGTTGTGCCGTATAGCTCCTGCTAGCGTTGCTCATCGGAGGGCTTCCCAAGCACCTTCTTCAAACAACTTTGTTCCCAGGAGTTCAGGAACATGGCTGCAGAGGCACATACTCGTGCCAAAGCCTAATATTTAAACTTACAGTTCATCTAGAAATACTTTTTAATACCTTAATTATTACCCATTGCCACAAAATTTGATTCACTCATGTCCCTTTTCTGCAGCTTGTTGTTTCTCTTTAATCTTATCCCTCCATCCCACTACAGCATAAGAAGAAAAATCAGATTAAAAAGTATTTGAAGGTTGAAATGAGGGTAGTGGGATGACTTTGATTAATATCTACCACAGGAGAATTAATGTTACTAGATGAAAGTGTTGCTGAGGGACAACTCAGATGACCTAGAGGATGGTGCAGAGAATGGCTGATGGACAGAAATCAAGAGCTGCTGTGCTACCCATGGTGAGGAGTGGGGACATGAACTCTGACATTTGCCACTGTTACTGAGCACTTTGGTGGTACACTGCCTCTCCAAAACCTTAACCAAATATTAATAAATTCATTAGTGGTCCTCCACTTGCAGAGACAGAGAAGGAGATGAAGAAGGTGAAGTCTTGGCCCCATTGACTTCAGTAACAGATCATTTTTGTAAAGCCAAAGGTTCACCCCAAAGTGGTTCTCTAAAGACTATGCTGAAAACAGATAATCTAAAAAGCATTCTTACAGTTTTCCATCATTGTTGTGCTTGTGATATTGAGTGCCTTGGTTTACATAGACACTTTGTCAGTCACAATTTCTTTTATGTAAGAGTTCTAGATATTTGAATTACCTCTAGAGCTTGGGACAGCAGTAGGAAAAATTAAGAAAAAACAATTTTGAATGAGATGCCATCACATTATTTCTTGCTCTATATGTGGTACTGTGTGCAAGACATACCATGACTCTATTTCTTCATTCAAATTGGCATGAAAGCAGTGAAGAAACATCTCTGAGACATTAGCTACAGGTGCTCAGAATATTTCTCTTTGTTAATAAATGTCCTGATGAAATCACAGGTTGTAAAATGGTGACATGCAGATTTCACATCATTTGTGTGTTAAAACAGAGCTGGACCTGTGAGTTGGGTATTGTGCATTTACTTCAATATAGACATGGACTGTAATGACAGTACCAGGATATGTTCCAATTTGTGGAGCAAAAGTCATGAGTTTCAAAATTACTTGATAAAGCATTTACACAGAGGAAAAACAGCTTTACTGATTTATCAGAACAAGCACAAGATACAAGTTATTTAACTTGTGCATTTAAAGGTAGGGAATCTATCGTAGTCTGAATATAGATATAGTTACAGAGGAGGAATATTTGCCCAAACTTTTGCAATGTGTAGATATCTTAGCCTGCATTAGCCAGCCTGGGCTTCCTCTGTACTTCTCTGACTTCATGTAGAGGAAATACACCTCCAGAAGCAGAATCACTTAATCTTAAAAGCAACTTTTGAAATATATAAGTTAGATCAATCTTATCTTGTTTTTCTTGAATCACTTTGGAGAGGGTCTAGTCAACTAGATAACATACAGTCACCTACACTGTAGATCTCTAAAGTTAGGAGAGGTGAATATTGTGCCTGGTAGTTTATGATACTTCCCCAGCAGCATCTCAAGACAACAGACTCAAAGTCTTGAGAAATACTTATCAGAGAAATAATGCAATCTAATCTAATCTTTCTAATGGAGAGAGATAGTTATATATAGACAACCAGTCTATATATAGACAATCAGTCCAGCCAGAGATACTACCCTACAGAGTTACATTTCTCTCTCAATCTCCTCTGACTAAACAAGATACTTAAATATCATGCGGCTACAGACAGGGAGAAAAAAAGATCTCCTAAGGCTGAATGTCTCTCTGTGAATGTCTTCAGTGAACTAACAACTGATTTCTGTTTAATTATATCTCACAATGTTGCAAGGGGCATGGAATGCTAGCCTTATACTTGCTACACCCTGTGTCTCTTGCAAAGGATGCAATTAAAGAGTGATACAAAGTGGGATTTTAAAACTAGGACTTGCATTACTTGACATTATGTTTTCGAAAATGATAAACTTGTATGGCTCAGTTTTCAGGGGTCCTGAAATAATTTCTTCAGGTCCTGGATACCTGAAGAAAATGATTTTCAGAACTCCTCTTTGACCCTGATAAAATATAGTGGCATTTATGAACTATTGTCAAAATAGGTATCTGTTTCAGAAATACAGTCCCTAGTATCTATAGGCTTGCAGGTGCCTGTAACTCACAATCCCATGTAAACATATTAACACTTCAGTTAGATCTGTTCCATGTCAATATTATATAATCATTTAATTTTCAGACTCATGGCTGTATCCTGTCTCAGTTAAAGACACACTTCTTTCAAAGTGTGTTTACTATCTCTAAATATATTCCCAGAAGAGACAAGAGAAGGAAATATTTTCAGTTATAAAATCACCATAAGAATTCTGGTATTCCACATGGGTCCAAATGCATGTGAACATGGAAAAGTCCAAAAAGTACTCCTGAGAGGCCATCACTAGCTGTCATAAGAAGCATTAATCTTTACATTAATTTTTCAGACAGTGCTTCCAAAGATTCCCTACTGCCCTTAGACTTCTTTCTCAGAGTGCTTTCGCCTTCTTCCAGATGGATCTTGATGCAAGAAAGATTTTACACCTTTGGTCTCTTAGTTTTGTCAGCCTCAAATAGCTCTTTTAAATCACAAATCCCTCACAAATCAAGCAAAGGAAGCTGTATTCCTCTTGGTACAGGTAAGCAGTGAAACGCATTTCACAATGAACTGACAGGGGTTGGTCCCCACTCCAATTTTAATGTCTATTAACCAGCTGAAATCAGATTCAGCTTCCACAGAGTCATGGAGCAGACTTGATCAGTGAATGTCCCTAACTGCAGTTCTAACACAACAGATTAGTGCCACACACTTGAAGCCAGATCAGAGTAAACCTTTATCATGTGTTCCTTTATATACCATGCTTTTTTACTGGCAGTATCATGAAGACTCTGTACTCATTCAAATAATAACAAGACTGCTGCCATTTCAGTTAAATTTCCAGGTGTCTGCACATTTTTGTTAGAGGACAAGACTGTATTCAGCTACAGGTCACAATGGTAATCCCTTTTAATACTTTTGATATATGAGGAACACTCCTCCTATCTCCCTTTCTGATCCAGCTTTCAAGAGCAAGGCAATGTCAGTATTTTATTACTGATAATCGTTTTCTTAATCACTGGGTTTTTCTAAGATAACCTCCCAGAGCTTTGCTTTGTTTTTGTGTTTGCTTAGTCTCCATACAACACAGCTTGCCACATAACTGTTTTTTAGCCAGGCAGTCCTCTAGCTCCATTGTCAGTAGGCTTAATGGAAGCGACCCATTCTCCTCCCAGTGATCATTCTGGAGTGCATTGAACACACAGAAGGACGAACTTCTGACTCCTTTTTTTTCTGCTGTTGAATATACTCCTCTTTTTTTTTTTTTTTTNAGGAGTCCTCTGGTTTCGTGTTTCATTCAGCTCAGTGACTACTGGGACTAAAGTCTAAGAATCAGCTTTATAACCCAAGTACCAATATTATAAGTTTTCTAAGGAGAGAGAACATCTAACTGTGCTATTTTTCAGCTATTCACTTTTTAAAGCTTCTGTCTATCTGAAAAGTCTCACATGAAAAAAATCACAAACAATGCCAGGCAGAGTTCAGCCCATGATAACACAATACACAACTTTGACCCAAAGGAGGCTTGCATGAGCCAAAATGAAAGCTTTATGGAAGATCAGATCCTTCAAATCCTGTCTCTTGAGCTGTTGGCCTAAGCTAATATGAGACTCAGATTTGGTGTCAATACACTCTCCAGCACTTTAACACCTGGGGTATTTCTTTGACTGGAGACAAGAGGATGAGTGAGGATGATGTCCAACTGCAGCCTAGTTCATCAGGTGGGAAACTTGGGTTAAATTACCTTCTCAGCTTGTAAGAAACACATTTCATAGCTCTTGTCTGTTGAAAGTGTGCTACATCTCCCTGTGGAAGGTACCAGACAGGATGAAAATAAGTTTTGGATGTCCAGAGGTAAAGCCACTTAATGACATGAACAACTTGTGGAAGGAGTCTTGAGTTCCAATTTCTGTTCTGGTTTTATGTGCCACATAGATGCATTTCTGGCTGTACTATGTGTTAAAAATAGACATTACTGTGGGTGTGGCACAGTGCTGAAGCAGCTAGAGAATATCAGATACAGTGTGGTTTCCCAAGTCACGTTTCCCTTGGACAGTACCACTTCTTTTTTTATGCAGCTTAGACAGCTTGTCATTTTATTTGATTTCTGGATGGCTCAAATGGACATTAACATTAAATTTCGGTGTAACTTAGGTATTAGGAGCCTGAATCTTCTCTGGACATAATCCTCTAGGCTTGACTTCTGATCATCCAATGTATTATAACATATTGAAAGAGAGATTGAGTGAATTTCTCAGTGTCTAACAAGGAGGCTGCTGAAGGAAGAGATTTAGGCATTACTGTCTGTCATTTCCATTAATAGACTATTGAGCCCTACCTCTTCATGAAGTTGAAAATGACATGATAGTCACCTAGGTGGTATGCAAAAAGGGCAAATGGAGAATTCAGAAAGAAATGAAAGCTAATTTTTGTTTCAAAGGAAAAGTTACATATGCCTACTATGATTAAAAATATGGATGATTTGATTTGTTCTATTGCATATGTAAATATGGAGGAAAGATTAACAAGATCCTGTAAATATAAGGAGTAGATAAATATATTCAGATGTGTTGCCTTGGTTTCTTGATACTTTGGTTCTCAACCTAGGCTGATGGCTTTTTTATCATTCCAAAATGTTCACAGATGAAATTGTTTTCCCAATCATAGTGTTCAAAAAACTATTTTTATCGGGAATGTTTGACTTCTTCCACAGGGGAAGCAGTGGTGGAATTCTATACATTTCATTGGCTCATGGAACTTATTGTTCTTTATCAGCAATTTTAAACTGTTTATTAGGAAAGGCTGAATAATATTTCTTTACTGGGCTTCTGTAAATCAAGATGACAAAGCTTTACCAATACCTATGCTGATCCCGAGGGTCAGTCATCCCCTGTTGCAAATGAAAGGCTTGTATAAAGACCAAGAATAAAAAATGATCCAAATAAATAACAAATTTATCTTATCAATTACCCTATTTTTTGAAACTATTTTCACATCTATGATTGCAGCTTTTATGTTCTTCATCTTTCTCTACTTTCTTCTACTTCTCTTTATTAATCTCTCTTCCTTTTTTTGTCCTTTCACATTTCTTTATTATAGCAATTCCTAGTTTACCATCTTAGGCTTTACCTTTGTTTCATAAAAGATCAATAATTTCATAGTAAATTATCCCATGACAGTCTTATACTCTAGCATAATGTCTCAAAGAAAACTGAGGTGAAAAATGTACATATCCCAAAGACATGGTGTTAGGCTGTTGACACAGTAAATTAAACACTGAGTTAGTCTCTGTATATTTGGGAAGATTTTCTTCCTAGCTAAAGAATATAGTTCATATATTTTTAAAAAAAGCCACCATCCATTAGACTCTGCCAAATCTGAATGTGCCATAAGCATACAAAGCAGAATGGAATCAGCCCTCAGGAAGGATGTTTAACACCTCTGTTCTTCATATTGTCTTGCCTCTCCTCAATTCACACAAACTGCAAAAAGCTCACTGCCAGCCTTATAGGACTTTTATGCATCTGTGATTATCCAAGCATTTTACAGAAATAACCTTCACAACATCTGGGTGCTGTAGGCACACAACTATTCCTTGTTTTACAACTGGGAAATGGAGTCATGGTGGAACTAAATGGCTTGGCCAGTAGTTACACAGAGAAAACAGAGGCAGAGATAAGTATTAACCTGATGGTCTCATGTTTGTCTTTATCGTGAATCAGTTGATTATATTTTTTTTCTCTCTCTGTCATTCTACAAGGACACTCTAAACATGTTGAACTATGTTTTGATAGTTTTGAAGCATGATTTTTTTTACTAAATTCTTATATATTGCATTTATACTATCTGCAGAAATACTCAAAGATGAGTTTAACTTGGATTATGTTGTATTGCACTGAAATAGAAATTTAATTAAATTTATATTCCACCCCATTCATAGTGTAGAATGATTCTGACTTTACAGTACAACAATTAATATCAATTATATGACTTGAAAATGTAAGACTGCACATATATATATTTTCTGTGAATCAGTATTCTAGCAAGGACCTCTATTTTTTATATCTGCTGAATATGATCAGAGAAGTGAATCTTTAAAGTAAGTAAAGTATGAAATTATATATCAAGAATCATTCTTCATAGAGGAATAGCACTTTATACAGCAAAGAGCGGAGAGAAAGTATTTGGTAAGAATAGTTCACAGTTAAGGGGACAGTTTGGCACATGGCAGAGAGAATTTAATTCTTTGCTAATTGTGTAAGTCTGGACAAATTACAGCGTCTCTCTGCTTTTCAGTTTGAAAATGCAAGTAGTGTTTCACAGTACATCTTTACTTCAGAGGGAGGCTGTGACAGTTTATTGAATAAATTTGTGCTAAAGGTATAGACACGTATCATGCTCATTCTCACACTGGCCAGGTTGACTCTGGTGGCAGAGGGGACAAGGCTGAAGATTCAGGAAGATGGCAATCAGTGCACAAGCAGGCTTGGAGCATCCTATGGGTGTCAGAAGCTGATGAGTTAAGTTAGTCTCGGATCATTTTCCAACACAGCATCTATGCTGAAAGTCATCGGCTCATTTTGCTTGGTAGTGTCACAGATTTTCTGTATTACTTTTCCCATCCCTTAATTTTCTGTGGTACTTTTACTCCCCTCCCTATCACTCCACCCCCTTGACCCTATAATCCTTCCATATGTATTGTGAACTGTACATTTTGAAAAAAGGAAAAACAGCCACGGGGCTGGAATTAGGCACATGATCCCTTGAAAGAAGTTCAGAGTCCTCAGAAGCCGGTGAAGCTCTATTAAGATACTACCTGTAGGGATTTTATGGCATAGGTGCACATATGATGAGGTTGGTTGTTCTATTTTTATTACTTCTTTTTTACTAATTACCCAATTTAACTGTATTTAGGTTGTGTCAGTAATCCACACCTAATTCATAACAGCATAATGTATTAGCCATGACTGTATTTCAGAGTGACAGCAGTGTTTGAGATCTGTCCTGGTTTGAGTTAGAACTAATTCTGTTCAGTCATTTTACTTTTCAGCTCAGTCTCTTCTAACGGCACTTTCTCAAGTTAATGGCATGCTTTCCCAGACAATGCGTGCTTTTAGCAGTGATAACACTCAAAGTTTACAGTTACTACCAAGGATGGGTGTGCAGACCAAAATCAAGGCTAAATTTTGTTGGGGTTGCAGAAAGTAAAAAGTTACTTTTTTTTGTTGTTGTTGTTTTCTTTTTTTCTGGTTGGAAAAAGAATCATTTGATGAAATTAATAAGGTACTCATACAACATGGTCCTTCTAAACATCTCAGTGCCCTCTAACACCAATGAAGCCAGTCACTGTCTGCATGAAAGCATACTGGGATTGGTGTAACCCAGGACAGGTTTTCTATCCTCTTTCAGGAACACAACACTTTTGGCAGAGCTGAGTTGATGGAGTTTACCAAACCCTTCAGCTACTGTCCAGCAGAGATCAGTAGTGAATAGGCACCTGTCAGTCAGTGGAATCACCTTTCTGCTGATGGCAGACAGCATTTGCCAAGGGCCATCCACCACATCGAGACTGCTGAAACCCCAGCACAATGACTTAGCCATGAAACCAGCCCATTTCTCTGTAAACCGAGTAGGAGAGTGTTAGGAGACAGGTTTAAAAGAAGGGGGGGAGGACATTCCTCCTGACAACTCAGATTTCATAGATCAGAGCCAAAAGAAGCAGGAGGTTTTCTGCTACACTGCATTTAGATCAAAGACTGTTATAGCTTATACGATTAATGAAAGATGAACAGCATTCCAAAGATTAACAAATCTAATTCCTGAGAGTGTAGCAGGTATCTGTGTGGGCAGACTGACCTCTAATCTCTGACTTGGTGCTGGACTGTGACACTCTCATGTTTCCTCTCTTCCCCTCTCCACTGCCACCTTCACGCCAGGGACTGAAAGATGACATTGAGTAGATGGGTTCAGCACAGGAAGATAAAAACAATGTGAAAGGATGGAGATTGGGAGCTTATCTGCCAAACAGGACACAGGATATAAAAAGTAATCAACCTAAAGCTCTTATCAAAATGTCTCCTGGGAACATTTTTTTTTATTATTAAAAAAAAAAAAAAAAAGGTATGTCATTGCTCAGGAAATATTATAGATTTATTTTGAAGCAATTTCATCTGATATCCTGTGCATCTGCACCTGTGTTTCCTGAAGAATATACATGCTTTGTAATTGGAAGTGTTCTAAGCCAAAGGAATCAAGTTATCATGTAAAAAAGGAGTATATTTAAAAGAGGAACCCAGACATGACATTTTCTGTCTACTGTCTAATTGAAAAAGTGAATGGGAAAGCACTGAAAAGGAACACACACATTGCAATATGTTAAGAATTTAAACAATTAACAAAATATTTAGACAAATTACATATAATTATGTGCTAAAACAAAATAGCTGCCTGTAAGATCCTCCCTACCAGGATTCTAAAGAGCTTCATTTGCAGAAGTGCTTCTTTGAAAAGGTTTTGAAACTTACAGAGAATCCTGTAATCTGATTACAGCAAACAACACTTAAAAGTAGAATTTTTTTTTGGCTTTCTGTTGTTACTTGATTCAGCTTTCAGGATTAATCAGTTTCAGTTTACATTCCCACTCCAGTATACAACCAAACACTTCCTCCCTGCTAAGTATTTACATTCCTAATCTATAGAATATCATCCAATTCATTGAAACAGTCTCCTGGTTATCCAAAAAAAAAAAAAAAAAAGGGTGATACTATTTAATGTATTTTTAAAAACTATTTAAGGAAAATAAGTAATTTGAAAAAGCTATTGGGAATGCGAGTTCTGGTTTTCCAATTAAGGCAAAATACTTCTTAACCATTTAGATAATAATAGAGCACTAAAAGATTGACAGTAAGAAAATGTAGAGAAATATTATCACATAGAAAATGTTGTGATAAAGCCAGAGAGGTACTTTCAACAGTGAAACCTTGATTCCACCCTGATTTCATCACGGCATTTGGCATAGATTGCTTAGGGATGGGTTGAAAGCAAAGTAGGCTTTATGCCACATTTGTACTCCAGCAATTCATTTCATTTCCAGCATAAATTAAAGTGTTTTTAGGGCTGCTCCAGTTTAAACCTATCTTCCTATGCCCAGATTCCAGACTATGTCACAATTTAGGTTCTGTGCTTACAAAACGATTCCTGTGCATTGGAAATCCAACAACCTAACAAAATATGTTGTGGTTTCAGTAGTATTTAAAATAAGTCCTTGGGTCAGAAAGGTCTCCTAGCTGGTAGCACAGCCACCATGTCAAGACAATTTCATTAGGGAAGGATAGAACTCCAGCTGCACCTGCAGCTCTTCCAGAAGAGAAGTCATAGAATCATAGAATGGTTTGGGTTGAAAGGGATCATAAAGATCATCTAATTCCAACCACCCTATCATGGCAAGCAGGGAAACCTTCCACTAGATATGTTGCTCAAAGCCCCATCCAAGTGGGTCTTGAACACTTTGAGGGAGGGGACATTCACAACTTTCTGGGCAACCTGTGCCAGTGCCTCACCACCCTCACAGTGAAGAATTTCTTCCATACATCTAATCTATATCTACTTTTTTTTTTTAGTTTAAAGCCATTGTCCCTTGTCATATCACTACATGACCTTGCAAAAAGTCCCTCTCCACCTTTCTTGTAGGACCCTTTAAAGTACTGGAAGGCTGCTATAAGGTCTCCCTGGAGCTTTCTCTTCTCCAGGCTAAACAATCCCAACTCTCTCAGTCTGTCTTCAAAAGCAAGTTACTCCAATTCCCTGATCATTTTCATGGCCTTCCTCTGGACTTGCTCCAACAGGTCTATGTCCTTCTTCTGTCAGGGACTCCAGAGCTGGATGCTGTACTTCAGGTGGGGTCTCACAAGAGTGAAGCAGAGGGGCAGAATCACCTCCTTTGACCTCATTTGGTCACACTTTCTCTCATGCAGCCCAGGACATGGTCTGTTTTTTTTTTAGTCACAAAAGGAATTTTCACAACAGATACCACAACTTTGCTTGGTGCTTATGACTTGGCTTTCATATACACTCAATGAGAGGTTCAGTCAGGCTTAAATTCTGCAGTAGGTGTGTTCTTACTATTCAATTGCTTATGAATATTTAAAGGTAATAAATATCAAATTAAAAGTTTAATGGTCTTGTTTACACTTAAAAGACCTTGAGAAGAATCAGGAAGAAGCCAAGCTATCTAAATTAGTCAGTTGTTGAGGTCAGAGGACATCTCCCACAGCCTCTGTTGCTCTGGAGCAGGTAACATGATAGCAGTGGTGGATGAATTAAAAGAGGCAGACACACTAACATAGTGTCACTACACTTACAGGCAAAAAAAATACCTGTGCTTTGGGCTATCCCAACAGGCCTAGTCTATGTGGTCCTTGAAATAATGATGCAACAACTAGCTAATAATTTCTATGGTTCATTAGCTGTCTTATTTTTTCATAGTAGATCCAGGATTTCCTTATGGCTTCTGGACACTTTGAGTTGTATGCAGTAGATTTTGAATAATTTTAAAGTAAATTCACCTGCCTGAACTACCCATTTCTATGATGTTTCATTATGATCAAATTTGGTCTAGTCTGCTGTGGAGAAGAAATCCTCCCACCTCCATTGCAAGGTGGAATTATTTACAGAGATACAGGCATCTAGAAAAAAGTTATTTTATTTTTTTTAAACCATCTGGCAGCTGCCTTATTACACCCTTTCTTTTTAAAGAAAGTGAGAGTTCAGGCCTCATTACTGTAAACTATGGAAACAATATCCATAACCTCAACTATTAAGGAACAGGAAAACACAGTTAATTATGTACAACTACAGTTACCTTTATCATGGTGTGCTTTAATGAACTACAAGAGTTTAATTCTGTACACATGACTTTTAGAGAGGTCAATAGACTTGAGACAAACTTAAGAGTGACCTGTGAGTCTCCAGAGTGGGAGGTGGTACAGGGGAGAGCAAGGGTGGCAGCTGAAATCACAGAGAGGGTGCACATTGTTCTCAGCCTTTTCACATTTGGTCCCTTCTCCACTCAGCACTGTAAACGCTTCAATTACTGTTTTTTTTGCATTCACTTGAAAACAGGCCAAGCTTTTTATATTGTTCTAGAGAAATTTTTTTATGGCTTTGGATTTTTAGGTTTGAATGAAACCAAGAATATACGAAGAAGCATCCAACTCAAAGCCACTCATCCTATTCACACACCCCAATGTGGCATTTGTATCTGGACTAATTGAGTTAGTCCTGCTTTGCCAATCAAAACTAAAGGTAAATGAAAGTCTCACTTCATTTAATTGAACCCCACATATGCTGTCCAGCAAGAATGTCGATACTTATTTGTTATCTTATTTTTCCTATATTGCAATTACATAAAAGTTCTTATGTGGGTTGGGGGCCCAGAATCCTAAGCATTTCAAAAACACACAATAAAAGGATAGTTTCAAACCTCAAAAGCTTATTTTATAAGTGAAATCTCTGGAGGACAGAATCGCTGTCTGGACTTCTTTCCGTTGAGACTTTGCTGGTGGAACAGTCTGGTGTTGTTTTTTTTTTGTTTGTTTGTTTGTTTTTTTTGTTTGTTTTTTCCTTTATCCAAAGTAAGAGCAAGTTTTTCTTTGTGTCTGTAAGAAACCTTTCATTGACCCATTTCCTGAACCAAGCAAACAGTCATCAGCTTATAATTGGGTGAATTAGCCACAGGAGAGAAAACAAACTTTAAAATAATTGCTCTTTTTCCTCCTTTATATGAACATTTTTTTCTGCACCAAGCCACCTGGCTCCAAATATTTGTTTTTAAATCACCCAAATACAAAACTCATGAAACGACAGGCTCTGAAAGGTCCTATAGTGAAAATCTTCTCAAATCACATCATCAGTTTTCAACACCATTTAAAAGGAAAAGATTGGCAAAGCATACACCCACACTGTGCATCCCTTGGCTGGGAAAGTGAGCACCCCTGCAGCTCAGACCTAAGAAAGCAGGAGTTTGACTCTTTAAATCACACGAAGTATACAGAGAGAGGGAGGGATGGAGTGTGGGGAAAGTAGTGCTGATCAGAGGAACTACTAATGGAACAGAAGAGTTTGAAGATGTCTGATCTCTTCTCTGCCTTGACTGCAGACAAACTCTTAGATGAATTATAAAACACACAGCATTATCATGCCCCCCTGAAAGTTCAAGGAATAGCACAGCTGTGCACTGTTCACTGGGTGCTGTGACAATCTGCTACTTATTCTCCACCTACTTTACAGAAACAGATATTTTATACATTTTCCTTAGGCAATATGTACCTCTTTTTACCAGTTTTTCTCCTATGTGCTCAGGGCAAGCATGGCTATAAAACATTCCCTGACTTTTTGCAGCTGTGTAGGGAGGCCTTCAGCAATTGCTATACTGCAAACTCTGATCCGATTTGAATATTTTAGGGCCCGAGAAAGTTTATCTTCACTGCACTGACTGCACATGTACAGCTATGAGAGTCATCTCATCTCATTTCATTCATATACAGGGTAGATATCTGCATGCGAGATAGTTTTCACCTTTTCCTCTTTGCAGTCACACGAAAGAAATAAGTCCTCCTAGGAAATGATTCATTTGACTGATTTCAAATAGCTACCTTATGGTGAGATAATTAGGCCTTAGAAAAGCCTAATTATTTCTGTTGACTATAAAGGGAACCTTGAAGATTGCCAGACATACAGAAACTGCCTCTGGCTTAGGTATTTCCTGAGCTGCGGATCACTGTTAGGTGGAAGAATGATGTCTCCATGCTTTCCTTGTCCTTTTGCTTTTCCCTCAGCACCTGTCATCTACTGCTGGTTATGGGCCAAATGGTCTTTCAGCAAAATTAAAATTTCACCAAGTTCTGTCAGCCTTCTGGAGCACTGTTAGCCTTGCCTCTATCCATGACACCTGCTGCAGGGCAGGAACTGCAAAGAAGTCTTCAAACAAGCCCAGATTCTTTCCTCTTGGGAAGCTGCAGAAGTTCAGGTAAGGCAAGAAGCAATAACATTTACAGGGAGGAAGGGAGGGTTGCAAGTATTCTCTTAGGACATAGTCTTGTTCTACAGCAGCACAGACATCCTCTGTGATCACTTTGTATAGGTGGGAAACAGGGTCTAAAGCAGTACACAGGCTTGTCTTCATGAAGGCTCTCTTAAGAAGGGCAGAGAGGTTGGAGTTTCCTACCTGCCTGGCTTTTCCAGTGGGCTAACTCAAACAGACAATTTATCATTCAGACTATTTCTTCTATGGCCACCAAGATAACACCTCTGGGAACTAAATGGCAAAATTTTAACTGACTTCACATCGTGGATTGAACTTGCTTTGTCACCATATGCCCACCAAGCACATTGTCACTCTTCCTCCTCAGAAAGACAGGGGGAGAAAATACAATGAAAAGCTAATTTTGAGGTAAAGACAGGGAGATTGCTCACTATGTAACTTCACTGGTGAAACAGATTCAGCTTGGGGAAACAAATTTAATTTATTGTTAATTAATAACAGAGTAGGATAGCGAGAAATCAAGACAAATCTAAAACCACCTTCCATTCACTCCTCCCTTCTTCCCAGGCTCAACTTCCCTCATGATATTTCTACTTTCTCACCCCTGACCAGTGCAGGGATGGAAGCTGCAGTCGGTCCATAATACTTATCTCTGCTGCTCCTTCTTTTTTATGCTGTTCCCCTGCTTGAGAGTAGTAACTCATTAACTTCTCCAACATAAGTCCTTCAAATGGGCTGCTTTCTTTCAATGACTGTACCATCATGTTTAGTTTTTTTTTTTACCATGGGGTGCAGCCCTTCCAGAACATATTTCTCCAGAGCGGGTCAGTCCCTTATGGTCCACAGATCCTGCCAGAAAATTTGCTCTTGCTGGACTCCTCTGTGAGCCATACTTCATGACTGGAGCCTGCTCCAGTATGAGCTTTCCACATGCTGCAATGTGCTTATCTATTATTACTCTACTATTCCTGGAATGCTATGAAATTAATGAGGCTAATGTGGGGTTTTTTTGGATGTTTTTTCTTTGATATTTTTTTTTCCTCTGCTTTCTTTTTCTAAAGGTCTAATTTGTTTAGAGGTGCTTTATAGCCCTCATAACTCCCATTATGCATCTCCCATTATATACTCTGATGGCCCATGGCCTTCTTAACAAAAAGAATAATTTGGGAAGCAGATATATGCCATCAACTTCCTCTCTGAGGAAGCTAAATGGTAAACGTAAATAATGCTGTTTTGGAAGCACTTCTATGCAGAAACCTTAAAATTTGAATTAACAGGCTAGGTTAACATGCCTTTCAGGGTGTCTACAAGAAAGTCACAGATGTAATTTAGTGTTCTTAACCTTACACTTCTCCTTCTTGATGGATCGTGAAATAATTTCCCAGCTTTAACTGTGCTGTGGAATTAGGCCTTTCATGCCTATATATTATATATATATTATATATATACAGAGTAAATTTCTTAGCATATACCTATAAAGTCATATATGTATTTATACAAATTAATAGAAACTTGAAAATGTGAATGCTACTAACCAATAATCTCAAGAATAATCCCAAGAAGACAAAACACAAGAAGTACTGCTAACTTCTTTACTTTTCTTTCTCTGTATCTGCTATGTTGTTAGAATGGTCATCCATACTATAATTTCAGTATACAGTAAATTTTCAACAAGACTCTAAGGACTACAGAGAGCATGGACTAGCTGTTTTATTGTGGATTAATGGTGCTAAGGGAGTAGTGTGAGGAAGTGAGGATTTTCCTTGTCCATACACCTATCCTTAATACTAGTGACAGGTTTTATTTTGAAAGGCTCTTATCTTGACATCTTTTTATAGTTTTGCAGTTGTTCTTTATGTCATTGAATCTCAAAAGAAAACCTCAAAGCAACTTATCTAGAAGCCACTAAAACTGCTTTTCCTGTAGAAAAAAGGAAGCTTTTTTTTTGGAGCTGGAAGGAGGAAGGAGTTCAGAGCTTGCATTAGGGCTCTTGCTCTTCACCCAGGGGTATATGGTATGGACTGAAAACTTTACGAGGTATAGACAAAAACATTTATTAATAGGGATACTGCCTGATGTGGTCATGAAGGTTGTCTCACTCATGGGAAAGCTCCTGTGAAAGTTACTTTCATTTTCTGAGGAGGTCAAAAGTGAGGAAAGTGCACCAATGTAGGCTCAGTTATTGTTACAGCCCATTCCAGGATAACAGGAACAAGATAAAACTTTCTGGATATCCAATGGGACTCCAAGCCACACTAGAGAACTCAGAAATGGGTAATTATAGAACAACACATCCTCTGTTTGTCATTCAGGCAGTATGCCAATAGAGACAAGTGCCTGGAGACAAAGATGTTTTTTAAATTTTTACTTAAACACAAAAGCAGAGAACAACGTATTCTAGGAGACTTCCAAAGCAGCCATAACCACTCCTGTGTACGATTATGTACACGCACATGAACATACACATGCTAAATTTTCCAGAAAAGTGAGCTAGTTCTTTATATCATATCTGTAGTATGTCTGTCTCATCCCGTAGTTTAATTTTCTTTGTAAACAGTGTTTGTCGTTATGGTAGAAGGTAGCACACTGCTACTGAGGCCCATTACATGGCTAAAATCACAAAAATATAAACTGAAGAACTCTTCTTTCCACTTCAATACACAAGGAAATACCTCCTAGCACACACACACACAAAGAATCCTATAGTACCTCATAAAAATAAAATATAGACTTAAAAATAATCATGAAGAAGTTTGGGAACATTCCCACCAACTGTGAGCAGTGAGAAACACACTCCTTCATTATCACGCTATGTCCTGCAGACACATCTTACTTAGTTTTAAGCTACATTTACTGCTGGAGAAGATAATTCCCATTCCAAAGTCATTGCCTGCTTCTCTAGCAAGACCTTCCATAAAAGGTCTTTCTGCTCATAGACAGGAGACCCTCCAGGATGTGTACGTTGGCAGATGTGCCAGTAAACTAATCTGACTAAGCACGTAGATTCCATAGAGCTCACCTGATATTTTCCAAACTACTATTTTATTCAAGCCTCCTGTTGTAACCTTCCTAAGTGCAAGATAAAATTACAGTTGTGAGAGTAGGATTATTGTGAAAACAGATCAGCATTTTAACCATGACAGTATCTAGATTTCTCTCAGTAGATGAGATACCAGCAGTCCCACCAAAACATACTTGACACAGTGGTTAAGAACAGAACTACACCAAGGAAAGGCTAAAGGAAAATTATGTTAGTCCAGGCATATAAGTGCAAGTAAATGCATCTTTAGTGTAGCAAAAGAAATTTCCTCATTTATTGATGTGGATTTTATGTAAGGGATAAAGATGAACAGAAAAAAAAACCAACAAAACAGGCAGGGTATCGAGAAATCCTGACAAGGACAGTTTTTGAGACTGTGAAATATTCAGAGGAATGCAAAAATACTATGACAGGCTAGTTTTTGCAAGTCCTCCAGACCAAGATATTTTTATTTTATCTTCACCAATTTGAGCCGACTGCTAATTTAGATGCAGCTAGAATTTTGTTTTCCTTCTCTTGTCCCTAGTAAACATTTGCTTATTTAGTCAAAATGCAAATATTGTTAAGAACATTTTACCAGATGCTTCTTTGGGTTCAAAACATAATTGCATCTGGAACATGTATTTGGGCAATTCAGACAACCTATATGATAGTAGCTAAATGCTCAAAACTTCACTTCTAAGTGATATGCTCTAGGTCTAGTGTATCCTAAGAGATCATGCACAAGAAATCAAGGTTATAAATATAAATACTGTAATCTAAAATAATATAAGAGAACCTTAATGAGAACACAGTGTAAATGCCAGTCTAATAAAAACAAAATTAATTCTTGTATTATTTGTGCTTTTACATCCATAAAACCAAATTTCTGCACAGATTTCCTTGTATGGAGGTATGATGTAAAAACTATTGCAATTTTTCTAACAAATTTAAGGAATTCTGACTTAAATGAGTATTTTGTGCTGCTCCTATCAGACTATTCCACTACACTGATCCCTGAACGGAAAGCATCACTCTGGAGAATATTCATGCCAAGGGGCAACTACTTGCAATTTTAATGAAATGTCTTCATACTTTATTGAGAGAGGAGAAGGGAAACACAGAAATGTCACTGTCAAGAATTATCTTTCTCTTTACATGATATCTTTATGCTGAATTTTTAAGGTTCAGTGGGAGGACTGCCATTTCAGTTGCTGAATTACTGATATCTAATGTGTCTATCAGTGTACTTTCCTAGCAGCTGTGGACCAATAAAACAATGAGGGCACCTATCTTTTGCTAGAGAGTAAACAACTCCACAAGGGAAGCAGATTTGAGAAAACATCTCTTCTTGAACTTGAGAGCCCTAACCAGTGTTGCTGCTGTCAGTTTTACAAAGGAAGTGAATTATGAGGTAAAAAATCTGAATTACCTTATGCCTTATCAAGATACCTGAGAAATCTTCCATGAACTGTTAATACCCTATGAGCTAATCTCCAAGGTACAGAAGCAGTGTTATTTCCCTTCTACAAATAACACCATATGACAGAGAAATAGAATGATTCACTAAAAACCACTCGGGCCTGATTAGGAAGAGGAGAACTGGACCTGTGCTTCTTATGTTACTATATCAATGATTTTCATAATCTCTGTATGTGGAAAACAGTTATTTTAAGGAAATCCAGTGAGAGTTTAATTGCTCTAATTCCTTTAAGGCTTTTAGCCCACTGCCAGATAAGTAGCCCAGATGCCCATCCTTGAAATTTTGATAAGCAGTGTTAATTTTTAGTCCTTATTTTCAGAAATGTATCTAATGGAAACATGTGGAAGAGTAATGACTGTCTCTTCTACCACCTTTCTACCACCTCTGTTGCATACATTTTTCACATGTCCATGTCTCAACCTAAAAGATTATCATATGAATTTCTGTAGTGTGCAGAAGCTCCATACTGCTTTAAGTGTTACACGGTTTAAGTACTGACATTTTATTTTGTGACCTTCTTCAAGGAACTGCCCCAACAACATGAATCTTTTCTATAGAGTTTAACACATTATCTCTACATTGGCATTGCATGACCTGTAATGATGTCTTAAAGATGAAGACCAAAGCAAAACCAATTAGGAGTTCCTATTACTGTTTTTCTTCAGGAATCAAGGTATTAAAAAACTTCACTCTATTTCTTAGAAGGAAGGTAGCATCAGTGTCGATCATAACCCCCTGAAGCTGGAGGCCTTGTTATTAGTAATCTACAGCTGTGCTCCCAGTGGACATTTCCACCCTGGTCCAGCAAGATACTGAAGGGCATGTCTACACTTCAGCTGCTGAGGCACCCTTAGATTTATTGTAATAACCAGCAGCAGGTGCTCTGCAATGAATAAACATTGTTGTGGCTCTGTCACTTTCTGATTGTATCAGTTGACAGATGGACATACAAATTTGGGTTGGCATCCACTACTGCACGATTTCCCCTCTTATTTTCCAAAAAGAACAGAGTTTTTCTTGACCTACACCAGTGAGTGTATAAGAGCAGAATCAGACCCCCACAACTCTTAAGTAAGGAAACACAAGTGCAAAGATAATGGTTTGCATGGCTCTGGAAAATATCACCTTAGATTGTTTTAAGTACAAATAAACTCAAGCAAGCTCAAGCAATTAGCTTGGCACAACTCTGAAATGTGTTTAATGGCTGAGTGATCAAAAGGGTTTCCATCAACTTTAGCTGAATCAAACTGGCAAGTAAATCTTTCCTTACACGTAATTTTCCAAAGTTTGAAGTGACAAATTGGACTGAACTCAATTAAAGCAGC
The DNA here is from genome assembly GCA_013399075.1 of Chloroceryle aenea. Lineage (NCBI taxonomy): Eukaryota > Metazoa > Chordata > Aves > Coraciiformes > Cerylidae > Chloroceryle > Chloroceryle aenea. The sequence goes on from VWZY01010819.1 coordinate 58,661, forward strand.
AGGTTTTATGCATTTAATTGCAAGTAGTGTCTATGATTGTGAAAAAATCCAATTCAGAAACAAAACACAGATGTGGCTGTTGTGTAGCTCTATAAAACACAAAGAGGCAAAAACAAGTTCAGTCAGGAAAAAGTTACAGGCAATGTAAAATTATGTATTCTGCCATACTTCTGGAGTACTAGCTGTAGGCAAGTATTAAAATACAAAATTAGGAAATGTTCACCCAGCTACACCACTGCAGTCCAAAAAAATGCTATCAGAAAAGCTAAATATTTGTAAAGCAGTTTGACTGTGGAAAGTGAATGGAAGACCTAATGTATTGCTAATGTATTAGTATTAGTACTTCTGATTACTATGCAATGACACTTACTTCAGAGCTTTAATTATATAATCAGTTAGAATATATTAAAACAAAAAGTTTGTGCTAAAAATGGTAGTTAAAGAATGACTTTGTAACAGGACACTCAGTCATTATTGGGGAAGTGCTTAGAGGGTAAATGTAGTATTTAGTCCTTTAGCACACACACATGGCTCCCATTGATATTAATGGGAGCCATACACATTTTCAAGGGCAGCAAGAAAAAAACTAAAAAGGAAGCAAATATAGCAGATCAAGTTATTCTTAAAATTGACCCAGGCAAACACGACATGTGCTAGCATTTTAAGTCCTGCACTCAGTGAAAATTAAAGTTGTTAAATAAGCAATGGAATCAATTTAAGCAATTGTGGTGTGTATTTATAGAAACCACCTCCATCAAATATCTAAACAACTCAAAAAGGAACCTATTACTGTTTAATTTTGGTCCTTGGAAGATGATTTTCATAGTAAGGCAAGTGTGAGAAACATTTTAAAAGCTCAGCAGGGAATTTCTGTACACCTATGAGTTCTGTTTGAAATTGGGAGCTTTTTATATGTATCTGTGTCAAACTGCAGACACTATTTTGGATGTGGATTTTTTTGTCCTTTCACATCGTGGTTGGGGGTGAATTGTGACTGTTGTGAAAGGGCCAACCTACCAAAAGGGCTAGAAAGATTAAAAAAAAAAAAAGAAAAAAAGCCCCAAACCCCAAAGACGGTATGGTTAAACAAGTAAGGTTAAAAAACTTATTTGAACTGAAAGGATCTCCTTCAGAAAGCTGAATGAAACCTTCCAAAAAAGGGAAAAAGAAGAGAACTAGTTAAATATAAAAGCATAATACATCATGAAAAAAGGGGGGAAAAAATAATTTTGAAGAACATATTACTAAAACTGTATGAAAACTTTTTCTCCACCACCTGAATAAGGAAATCTGTTAGAGCTCTTTTTTGTTTTCTAAGGGGGTTTTAAACACAATTTTTATTATATTTTGCCTTCTACTGTCATAATAAGGTTAGCAGAGAGTGAAAGAAGATCAATCTCCTGGTAAGGAGGATATGCATCCAAGGAAAAGACAACACTGGAAGCTTTCCAAGGTAAGAAGAAACAGAGTGATGTTTTGTTATTTTCTGGGCTTGTAGGTAACTGTGTGAATTTCAAGAAGGCCTTGATAACTTGTCTGAGAGATGCAAAGGTAGTGGACTTCATGGGGTAACTAGACAGGTTATGCGCTGCTACAGGTGAGGAGCCAGAAATCTTCTCTTGTACACTCTTGAACTCTATTGGCATATAGTTATACTTACTGCTTTTAATACTCTGATGAATTAATTTTTTAATGTCTTTGATAAAAGAGCACACAGACTTGGCCACTCATGGCAGTTCATTTCCCCTATGCTTACCAGGCACCTCCAATTGCTGTGCTAGGGAAATGGGAAGGTATATCTAGTCTTATTCCCCTTAATACCTGTTCACTGTATGGTCCCATTTTGATCCTGCTGCTGTTATCTGCCTCCAAGACAACCAATTAAGAAAGTTGCAGTAATTTTCTCCGCAAGGGTTGAAGAAGGGATTTTATCTATGTTAAACTCATCTTCTTCATGTCCTGGTTATGTGTCCTCCAATTTCTATATTGCTAGATCGCAGCATTTCAAAATTCACTTTACCCGCTGTCTTTATGACTTCAAGCAGTTACTTGATCCCCATGATCATTTTAGCTGCCCTTTGCTGTTTCTAGTCCACATTCACTATACCTTTCTTGATCTGGTGAAATGAGACCTGCATGTAGTATTAAAAATGTTGGTGCTCACCAGCTTTCTGTTCCCTTCATGATGACACAGAAAATTTTATTGACTTTTTTGGGTGTCACTACCTATTGAAATTATTATTTCAGGGAAACATCAATAATGACTCCTAGATCCCCATCTTCAACTGTCTTTTCTCATTTCAGCATCATGTTTCTCTGCTTTGAACTATATTTATCTAGATTCATTCATTATCTTTTATTTTTTTACACAGGAGATCATCTTCCAACTTTCAGTCCCTTTATTCTGTTTCAGGTTCTAAAGCTGCAACATTTGACTACCTGATGGAGCTTAATATCATTTGTAAGCATAAAGACTTCACTGTTCTTTTCTTTCTCAAGGGCATTGATTGACAATGTCAAATAAAACTGATGCTTACACTAGTCCTGGGGGCATCATGGTGCTGATTATCCTCCATCCTGAAAAGCAACTAATCATCCTTTGCTTCCTATCCTTTAGCTTTCAGAAATTCTCTCCTCCATTCCCACAGTGACTTATTTTCTTTAAGAATATTTGACACAAAGACTTAACAAAGGTGTTGTTATCATTTGTTGCTTTTTGTTTGTTTGTTTTCAAAATCTGAATACATTCTGACTACTCTGTCCTTTCTATTGAGATGTTTACAAATCCATGGTAAGACTCAAGCATGTAGTAATACCGAATTTCCCTTTACAAAAGCCATGCTAATTCCTTCCCAAAAATTGATGCTTATCTGTACAATCACTGATTTTATTCTGTACTACAAATTAACATCTTACTAGGTACGGCAGTCAGACTTGTCACACTGTCATTTCCAGGATCTCCTGTAGACCAGTTAGTATTAGATGAGTGCTATGTTTTAAACTCATCAGTCAGTTCTCACTGTAGTTACTTGTAAAAAGAAATGGTGTACTTTGGTCATCAGATGGAAGATAGATGCTGAAAGAGATATGCTGGAAGAGAGGCCATTGAAATGAAAGAATGGCATACAACTCTGTAAAATGTGGAGTGTGGTGGAGAAGGTATGAAAACATATGATGTTTAATAGTTGAAGATATATAGGAAATCACACAGAATGTATTGCAGAACTACAGTGTCTCCCCAGCCAGACATTCCCAGGAGTACCCTCAAGAGATCAGCTACTCCAAGACGAGCTACTGGCCTGAGATAACTCCCTTTTCCTCGTTGATTCAATGTATGCATTTGTTTCTTTCTGTGGTTGACAGAGAGAACACTCAGTGTCACAGAGATGTATGGATTAGGGGAAAAAGAAAAAAATAGGAAAAGTATGATAAGTACGAAAAGTTTCTATTTCCATCCCTTTTCCTGGAGAACCATTGAGAGTTGCTGCACTTGGCATAAAATCTGCCTGGTACTCTAACCCAGGGACAATGCAGAGACCCCAGGCTAAAAGTTTATGGTTACTAGAAAATGTGCAATTTGGAGAGTGTTCAAAACAAAATACACAAAATGATCCATCTCAGATGACTATGACATGAGGAAAGAACAGAACTGGTGATAAACTAGCCAGCCTGCTAGAGTATGATATGAAAGAAGTAACAGTTGCACTGAAAGAATGTTGGTATTATTATTTGCTTATTACAGTTTTGGAGATTTTAGTAATTTGGATGGAAAAACTCCAATCTTGCTACTGAGTATCAATTACTTTCAGATTTATTAGACACAAAACATAGCTCCACTATTTCAAACCAATTCAGATTAAAAATATGACCATTAATGAGTCATAAAACATGACCTTTATTTTATCTCCCTTGAAGTAGCCAAAACCTCCCTGACTGAATGAAGACTGAGATGTTTTTTATGACTTTATGGCAACCAAACCAGTCCTAAATCTGAAGTAGTTTGTTTATCACTTATTTGGTGCACCTGCGAAATTTCCCTGTCAACAGTTTCTGCTTTAAAAGTTGATACTAGATCTTAGTTGTGAATTTAGATATAGCTCATCTCAGAGGAAGATTATATTCAGAACCAAGGACACTTTACATCTGAATAAGAGTTTCCACATGGGGTTTTAAGATACTTGAACTGCAATGCTCTAAGTTCACACCTCCAATTAATTTGAATTAATTTTCCTAAGTGTGTAGATGTCAGCTGGCTTCAGTACTCTAGATATAAACAACTTCACACTCTGGTAAAGCCTAGATGTAAACTTGACAGCTTGGATGCATTTCTATTGACTTGAAGCCAGGACTTGAAGCAGACAGAACAGATTAATGTGTGAAATACCCTTAACCAGTATTTCAGAATTCTGAGAAACAAGTTTTACCAAAAAACGCTTGAGAAATCTGAACCTTATTTCAACAGTGATCATGTTTTAATAAGGTTTATCTAAGCTCAGACTCTGGAAACTTTGAAGTTTGCTGTCTCTTGATAAAACTTGTTTCATTTCATATCTACACATTCTGTGCTTAAATGGGTTTGGCACACTTCACGTCAGCTAATGCTGCATTAAAGAGCTGTATATGGCACAAAAATGTCAAAGGCAGCTTTAAAACGTAATGAAAATGCTCTGAATGGAGACTTGGAAAAAGATTCTTTTGCTGTTACATATTGGTACATGTATTACTGCACCAAGAGATATCAGAGCTTTGATCATACACGCACCTAAAAATACAACTTTAGTTGAACACTCAAACAATTCTTTTCCCTCACAATGAACCCATATGTTCTTTCACCACAAAAGAAAATTAGATTGTACTGCTCAAAATTAAATGCTGAAGAACAAGCCAAATATAGGTCATTCTTAGCAGGGCTGTGATCCTGTTAGATAACATACAGTTAAGAAGGCTCAGGTCCGGGCAGCATATGTATGGAAAGTAGCCAAAGGGTGGAAGAAAGATGTAATTTGATAAATAAATTGGAACTGAACCAAGCAATGTAACCCAGTATTGAACTGGGCCCTTCCAGTGGTGAAAGGCAGCTTCTCAGTACAGAGGTAACTTCTGGTTTTTAATGATGCCATAGCACTTGGCCAAGAAGAATTTTATTAGCCCTGGTGTCCCAGATAAATTCCAATTTTAGTAATGTTATTCCACTGACCTACATTTCCCTTGCAGCATGAGCTGAACGAGGCTTTTCTTCCATTTGTGTGTCTGTGACAGTTCATTATTTCTGTGTGTTGACAAACAGATGTTATGCTTTACACAGGAGATGAGTGAGCACTGCAAATCCTGTACAATAACTTTGGTAGCTGCACAACAAACCCCAGAACAATGGGGGTCAAACATGTGACTACATCTTTCTCATTCATGTCTTTTGTTATGTCTGCACAGCATTGTTTAGCCAAAATCCACATAAGGGTCCTTGGATCCTGCTGGGATATCACATTATGGGGGCAATCCTAATACTGATACATTTAAAATGACACTAAGAAGACCCTGTATTGTTTGCTACAATTTATTTTGTATAAGAACTCCTGAATATATATATATTTTAAAAAGGAGACAACAATTTTGTTTGTAAAAACAGCACTTTCACCTACATTTTCTACACAGGTAAACAAAGACACAAACATCTTCCAGTGTCATGTCACCATTACACTCTGATACCTTTCAAGCTAGCCTAGCAGTTAGGGCTTGACATGACAGATCATAACCTCCAGTGGTCATTGTCTGTGAAAGTGGTTTGAAGTGGGCAACAAACTGATTGCCAAGACAAAAGTGAAGCAAAGTACTTGCAGTGGCTTGAGCGCAATGAAGCATTATCAGGTAGAAATAAGGGAGAACATAAAAGAGAATGGGGAAAGCAGGAGACAAGAAAGATGGAAAAGAGGGCAAGAGTCACAGTAATCCTCAGTGTGAAGCAGTGAGACTTTTCTTGTTTGTAAGTAATCATGCCAGGGAGAGTATATAATAGATAGGAAGAGACAGAGCTGTATGCATTCACAATAAAGTCACATTTTAAAATTCCCCTTTTATTGAATATATAATCTCAGAAACTAATCTAACCTTTTGGTAGCTCTGAGTTCAAAATGCCAGGCTTGCTCACTGGCAATGTGGAGCATGGAGCTACAGGGACTTGGATGGCTCAGCAAAATCAGTCAGAAATTTTCACCTTTCCATCAAGAGTTAAATGTCTCTTCTATTCTGGCTGAGATGGTCCCAGGTGATTACTGTTAACAGGCTGTTTGGAGGCTGACATGAAATTAATTTGCCATTCTAAACCAACAGCAGGTCAATCGAATATCTCCCTCCCATGGTGAATGATGCAAGAGTTTAGAGAAAGAAAAAATACAAGGAATGTGGAGCACCTGTCTCCACTGCAGAAACAATGTCTCTTGTGGGAAGTTTTCAGTGCCAAATGACTATATTTTCCATTCACACATACTTGGAAAGAGGCTTCAGTTTACAGTGCTGCCATGGCCAAATAACTTCTAAAAAGATGGGGAAAGAAGGAAGAAAGAAATAATAGGCAAAAAAATAAATGTGAAGGTAACCCAAGAGTATGCAGCAAACAGCCTAGTTTTCTATCACCAGCCCCTCAGTTTAGCTTAGGTACATTTTCACTTGGGCTGCACTCCGGATTGTGACCTGCTTGCTCATATTACATCAGTTTCTTCTAGGGAAATGAAATATTAGCCTATTTTCTTAACTTCTGTATTAAGAAGACAAGTTAATTTTTCACCCCTCTGGTGAATTATTGTATGATCAGTTTATATGAAAGATGTCTCAGGAGTGAGAAAATGAGTCATAATTCTTAGGAGGTGAAACTACAAGTGAGTAATGAAGAATATGAAGATCATTCTTTCCGCTCAGTGCCTGCACAGTCTTGTTCTGCAATTAGAAGGGCAGAGGAATAGGTAAATACACAAATGAGACACGAATCATCTCTGTATGCTGTGATCTTTGGGAAAAAGTCTTACAAAGTTTATTTTTGTTGGAAATGAGCTTGTACAACTATAATATACATTAAAAGCCTTTCATTTCCTACCTAAGAGCTTCATAAAAGTGGAAGGTTCTTTCAGGATTGTTTCCAGAAGACATGACAGTGACTCAGTCCAGAGCTGTGTTCCTCCCTGTTGCTGCATGCCCACTGCCTCCTTCTTGGAAGGTTCAGAACAAGTTTAGTCTGAAAAAGCAGCTTACAAGAGGTGCACTGGAAAAGGTCTCTAAGCCTTCATTATGGGTGTGATCTGGGTGATACAAGGGAAATTGCAGACTGAATGGAAATATGTTTTTAAAAACCCTTAGTTTTTAAAACCTTAGTTCTCCATCACCTGCCCACTGTCTGACTGTTTTCACTCTTAGATGCCTTTCCTACCAGTCTAGTTATTTGCAGCAGAGCAGTCAGGGTCTAAACAGTTCTCAATGAAGATTTAATTCCACAAGAGGCCAAAAGCCATTTTCAAGATTATGAGACTTCCAATGCCTATCCCAGCACAGCTACTAGTTGCACTGCTGTAAAGAGAAGTCTTTGTCATCTTTTCAGTATGCCAATTTTTTAACATGGATAGAGGATTGACAGTTTATGCACCAAACCTGGTGTCTCACAGCAAGAAAGTGTAAGTCTGATGAATCTGCTTTTAGTAGAAAATATATCTGAAGTGAATTTTGGCACCTGGGGATGAAATAGAAAATCCCTGCAGCTGTAAGGTATAGGCCACCAGACAGCTGCAAGCTTTATTTTTTGATGTAACATAGCCTACCTGAAATGCATCTACACCAATGCATGCAGCATGGGCAACACACAGGACAAGATGGAAGCCATTGTACAACAGGAAAACTATGATATAGTTGTCATCACAGAGACATAGAGGCATGATTTAGGCATTGATGTTGCCTACATGGACTTCAGTAAAGCTTTTGTCACTGTTTGGCACAGCATTTTCTGGGAGAAACTGGCTGCTCACAGCTTTGACAGGTCTATACTTTGCTGGATAAAAACATCAGTTGCATGGCTTGGCGCAAAGATTTGTGGTAAATAGAGATAAATCCAGTTGTTAATCGGTCACAAGTGGTGTTCCCCAAGGATCAGTACTGGGACATGTTCTCTTTGACACCTTTATCAGTGATCTGGAAGAGGGGATAGAGTGCACCCTCAGTGAGTTTGTAGACAACACCAAGTTGGGCGGGAGTGTCAATCTGTTTGAAGGTAGGTAGGGAGGGTCTACAGAGGGATCTGAACAGGTTGGATCAATGGATCACAGCCAGTGATATGATGTTCAACAAAGCCAAGTGTCATGTCCTGCGCTTGGATCAAAACAGCCCCATGCATCAATCCTGTCTTGGGGAAGACTGGATGGAAAGTGCCAAGCAGAAAAGGACCTGGAGATGTTTGTTGACAGGTGGCTGAAGATGAGTCATTGTGTGCCCAGATGACCAAGAAGGCCAACAGCATCCTCGCTTGTATCAGAAATAGTGTAGCCAGCAGGATAAGGGCAGGGATCATCCCCTTGTACATGGCACTGATGAGTCCACATCTCAAATAATTGTGTTTGATTTTGGCTCCTCTCTACGAGAAGAACATTAAGGCACTGGAGTGTATCCAAAGAAGGGCAATGAGGTTGGTGAAGGGTCTAGAGCATAAGTCTTTTGAGGAGCATCTGAGGGAACTGAGGTTGTTTAGTCTAGAGAAAAGGAGGCTGAGGGAAGACCTTCTCGGTCTCTACAGCTTGCTGAAAGGAAGTTGTAGTAAGGCGGTGGTCCATCTCTTCTCCCAAGTAACAAGAGAAAGGACAAGAGAAAATGTCATCAAGTTGTGTCAAGGGAAACTTAGGTTGGATATTAGAAAAACTTTATTCCCTGAAAGAGTGGTCAAGCCTTGGAACAGGCTGCCCAGGGAAGTGTTGGAGTCCCCATCCCCAGAGGTATTTAGAAGACTTGTAGATGTGGTACTGAGGGACATGATTTAGTAGTGACCTGGTGGTTTAATGGTTGGGCTTGATGATCTTAAACGTGTCTTCCAAGCAAAAAGATTCTATCATTCTAAAATTGACGGGTTTTGCACTTATGTTGTCTTCTGGCAAAATTATCTTCTGACCAGGCCAAGGTAACCTCAAGAGCATATATATATATTGGACCCTCTGGTACATACTGTATCTCAGATACATACTGTTTGCTAAACATATTTTTCCTATTATATGCTACCGATTTCAGTTGTATTCCACAATTGCCCCTTGAGGTTAACGTATACAATAAGAATCACCTACTTAAAGTAACTTGAATTTTGAAGGCTTCAAGCAGCAGTTTCCACCTGACCTTATGCTCCTATCTGTAAAATCAGTTCTTCTCAAAGTCACGCTTTTCTCTCCCAAACAGCCATATTTTAACCCTGCATCTGAAAATAATGCAAACAAAAAGGTGAGGAACAAGCAACTCCTCAGCTCTTCTTTAGTAGGGTCATCACACACATCTCAAAGGTCACATGTAGTGGCATTTGTAGATCTAGATTATGATGAGGAGAGGGCTGTATTAAAATACTCAACAAAACAAAGAAGAATGTTTTAATTACTCAAAATAGAATGTGGGATACAGAATTTGATTTGAAATTAATACACACATCAGGAAACAGTGTTGTACTTCACTGACGGAAAAAATAAAGTTCCTCTAAGAACATTATGTAACTGATTTTTTTTAGGATACAATCCAGCCAAAATCTGTAATGCCTACTCATGTTTCATGGAGTACTCTGTAATTGCGGAGGCTGCTTGTTTTATTGGGGGATGCTTCCAGGATCTAGAGTAAATGCCAAATTAATTGTTGGGCAGTACCCTGGAAATGGAACCTTGCAAAGCCAGAACAAAGCAACTCATCCAGCTTTAGCAGCTAGGCAGAGACATGGCTGTGATGCAGCAAGGCTCAGGTTAAATAACGTCACTGATAACAAAAATTTTGTCAGAAGATATGGAATTTCTTGTTGGCCTCATGCATCAAGACTATGCTGCTAGTGATGTAATAATTTCAAACTTTGTATGTTGTTATGCACAGTATTGTGAAAGTGTTGCTTGTGCACACCCTGCACATGTGCCATGCTACTGTGACATTTAAGTCAGGTCAGGGAGAATGAGCAAACCACACCAAGTCACAGTGTGATACCACCCATCATGCTAGTTATTAAACTATTGGAATGAGAGAAACGTATTGTGGAGGTCTGATTACTATGAAAGTTTTCCTCATATTTTTTGCTATCTTAAGCATGAGATAAGACTCCATATATTCACTGAGAAGTAATAAGATGCAAATTCTTCTAAGTCTTTCCGTATCAGATTATTTTTAACATATTCTCCCAAGTGAATTTTCTAGTTTCTAAGATGGGGTTGACCTAAAAGCACAGCCTTCCTCTCAGCAGGGAGATTTTTAGGCCATCATTCCATTACGTAGCTGTTTATTTGCATGAATCTTATATAAAAAAAAAGATCTACCCCTTATTTGTGTGCCAAACTTGCCTCAGTTAAGCCAGTCTGTTCAGAGGCTACTAGAAGGACGGAAGGAAGGAGATGCTGACATGCAGTGTGACTACAGCAGGGTCTTTCCTGGAAAAACAGACTGAAATCCCACTTAACTTACAGACACTGTTTGTTTCACATCATGATGGTCTGAATTCTCTCATTAGCGTGTGGGATGCAGTGACACTGAGCTCAGTGCTGCAGCAGAGATGGGGCTTCCTGCCCCAGAGATTACCAGGGTCCCAGTACAAGAGCAACTAGTTGAAAATACATGGCTTATGTTATAAAGGAAGCAAGACTTATGGCTTCAGCAATTGAAGGAGTTAGAGGATCCTAAGAGGTTACTGTCTCTTAGATGAGATGTATTTTTGGATGGTAACTGCTCATGTGAATGGTCCTAATCTGTCCCAATTGCAAGGTAATGTGACTTAGTTAAAACTTAGTTTAAGATTCAGTATATTACATCTCTTTTAGGGTAGGCCACAAGCATGCCCCACAACTGTTTCTGTGGATGAGTCAGGGATAATTTGTTAAATTATGGTAATGCAGCTGCAAAGCTCAAAGTCCACAGCCTGTGATCTAACAGTTCCTTCCAGTATCGAATGCCATGAATCAAGTCTCTGAACAGACAACGTAAAGGGAAAGGGATCAGAGAACAAAGATGTGAACACCAATGTTTTTCCAGTGCTATGGCTATATCCTTTAATTTCTTTTTCTTTTTTTTTTTTTTTTTATGGATCATCAAAGTATTTTTTGCATTAGGAGTTCGCTTTTATCGCAGTTTTTAAAATGCTCTTGCTAGGCAGTGCAAGCTCCTAAAGTGGATGCACTTTAGCTGTTTTACCTACTGGTAGCATCTGTTTTGCTTAGTTAAGGCTTTTACTTACCTTTGCCAAAGCAATTCAAGCAAGGGTTAAAATGTATCTTAATGCTCTTGTCTGAACTACTGGGCTAGCTCAGTTTCCAATTAGATTTGCTTAAACTGCAGTGAATTTTCTGATCTTCACAAGCTCTTAACTAATCGAATATACATGTTACTGAGACTATATAGTTTCACTGCTGCCTAAACTTTTTGCAGATTAGATTCACCCTTTCTATAACCAAAGGGCTCCGTACAGTGTAAGATGTTATTTAACACTTTTTTTTGTGTGTGTGTTTTTCTAAATGAGAAGTCACCTTAGGACATAAAGGAAGCAAATATACTCTGAACAGGACAGATTCTAATTCAGTCCCTTCTCCATTCATTTCTTTAATCACTCAAAGCATCTGTAGTGGATTTTGAGAGTTGCAGACACAGATGAAATCTTTGTGGGAGGATAGGTATTGTCTAGGTAGACTGTCAAGATATTCAGCTTCAACATGGGAATATCTTAGATTTGCTTAGATGAATCATTAATCTTCCCATATGCCTTTTCCCTCCTTATAAACACCCCTTTTTATCAAATGAGCAGTTTATTTCATAACCACTCTTTCTGATTCAAGTGATACTTCACTGGCTAAAAAAAGGCATGCACCTAAACCAGATACAGTCAAAAGTTTTTAAGTTTGCAATGTTTTATATATATATATATAAAGTCCAGATGTGTAGAAGAACTTACTGCAAATATATTTTGCTCTAAAACATAATTAACATAACACAATCATCCTCTGTTTTTTATTCAGAATTTAGCATCTACAAATGCTCATTAAAAAATAAGGTAACTTTCTTCTACCCAGTTATACTAAGTATTTATAGAGTAGAGGGGGGATGGGCAGGAGATGAAGGGAGGGAGGGAGAGAAGAGAAGAGAAAAGAAGAGGAGAGAGGAAGGCCATTACTAGACAATTCCAAATCAGTGAAGACAAAGTTAATCGGGATTAATTAATCCTGCAGTCCTGCGCCTCACTCTTGTGACAGATAAGAGAAAGACTGATGAAACTAATTCAGGTGTGATCAACCCTGCAGAGAGAAGAAGAGTGGAAGTGTTTGGTGAACCTTACTAATGTGGGGCTTTTTGGGGAATGATGTGAAATTAAAGAAAGCGATAGAATCCAGAAAGTAGTTTCCTACTGAGCAACATTTCAAGAGGAAACAACATTTCAATAGAAGGAAATTTGCAAAATGAGTCGTTGTCTATATAGCTCACTCTGCCATGAAAAAAAGAGTCCCATAAAAATTTAAAGGGGCTAGAACAAATAGAAATCTCTAGAAGAGATGAAGACAAAATTAACAGGGAAGACTTTAAGACAAAAAGATTGAATAATCCCCTTTCTATGAAATAATTAATGACTGAGATTCTTTCTGTTCAATTTCATGTTGGTCAAAGAAATGTAATGAAGATTACATACTTCAAAAAAAGAATTCTGTAAGGAGGTTTAACTTACTATAAGAAAGTTACCATTTTCTTGTTATATTCTCCACTGCATTTCCAGAGGGGTTAACAGAATATAATTGCTGAAATAACTGAAAATATTATTGTTTGGCTTTGCAAAGTGATTAGATATAGCTCACATACACAATGTAGTTACATTGTGTAATCAAAGCCTTGCATATACAGCATTTACAGAACACACAAAGAGAAACCAAAATTGTGTTCTATGCCTACGAGGCAAACATAGATAATTACAGTAAAAAAGAGAAAATCAAAGATCTGTTTTGTGAGGAAGTTAGACAGGGAATGTTGTAAGTTTAAATGGAGTGAATATTGCTGCAGTCACCTATTTTGTTAATCAGTATTAATAAACTCTCCCGCATGTCACCTGACGCCCATTAGGTGGGTATTTGGTAATTTTTCATTTTTAGTATCATGTACGTTGGCTTCCTAAGATTTTTGCCCAGCTACAGGAAGGATGTAGAAAAAAACCTACCACATTTACAACAAAAAATATTCTTAAGGAAGTGTTCTTTTTTCTCTATTTTGTGACAGACATACTGAGAGTATAGAATTATTGCATTAGGAAATCAAAATAGTTCAGGGGACATCAAGTCTCTTTCCTTATACTGTAACCAGTATCTTTATTTCCCTGGATATAGTATGAGTAATTTCTCTGTTTCAGATGATGTCACATTTACTATTTTCTAGGTCATCTATTTTCTACAAGTATATAACCCACAACTGAGACTTAAATCATTAAATATCGTCTTCTTGACTTTCTTTGAATCTGGTAGGGAATTTGTTTAGCTGTAGAATTATGACTTAATGATATACTAGAGTCACCCAGAAGGAGAAAATACAGCAAAAAAACAACCCAAGTGGCTACCAAAAATCTACTTAACTTTGTAGTTCTAATACCTACCAAAATAGTATGAGTTTGAAAGTACTGGTAGTAAAAAGAAATGTTATCAGAAGCAGCAACCACCACAGAAATGTGCCTTTTTTTTTTTTCTGCATGGACTTCATATCAACTCATGGCAATTGGACTTATCAGCTGTGTAAGTCAAAATATCTGCAATATTAGTCTCCAGCTGAGAAGATAGAAGAGACAGGTGCAAAATTACTAAGGCCTGATAATATGAGTAGTGCCAGAAATGAATGACAGCCTGCATACTTTGCATGACTTGCCCAGATAATTATATTGGCATTCAATAGCACTGCCTAGTTAAGGACCTGTCAACATTTCCCCCAGAAAAAACACCAAAAAAAAACCACCAAACAAACCACAAACTTATTTGTAAGATTTTATAACATAGATGTAAGGAAATCAATTTTATGGTGAATCTTGACACATGCTTAAGTACTTAAGAGGTATTGGTTTCTATTGGACAACAGACAAATTGCACTCGGCATTTAAAGAGGCCACTGGCCAACACAGTAAGATTAGTATAATGATGAATTTCTTTCTATTTACAGCAGGATATAACTGAATTAACTCTGCTATCCTATTGTGACATTTAATGGAGGAAAGCATCAAGTAAATAATATACTTTTTATAAGCCATTTTTCATTTATATGAAGAGTAAATGTCTTATATATTTTTTTTTTTCCTGGATGCAGGTACATTAATTGTTCTAGATGATCCTTCATTCTTCTGCCCTTTCCCTTCTCCCCATCTCCTCCCTTATCATGGCTTTATTTTTTCAAATCTAATAACAACACATGCTATGTAAAGTGCTGGATAGTGTGCTGGCAAAATAAAACTAAAGTTAGGCTCCCAAAATTAAATTTCAAAATTCATGCCTGCTGACGAAAAACCCTTAGCCTGGAAGAAAACAGCAAGTGCAGATGAGATAATCCTCTTGTTGCTACCAATCTGTTAAAATCTACATGTATAAGCACTTCAGGCAAATGCCGAGCATAGGAAAAAGCAAGTGAAAACAGCAATGTTTCAAGCACGTGATAATGAAGAGCTATGAAAGAAAATGTTAGTTCCTTTAGTAACAGGTGCTGTCCCTGTGCTGCTTTACATTTCAGAAGCTTAACTCTTAATTTGTCTTTCACTGGTACTTATGTTATTTGTTGAACACAAGCACATTTCTGTATGCTTAGGAAATATATTAGTTGTATTATTCATGGCAAGCAAAGCAAGAGAGCCTTGTTACTCTGGTGTTCAGTATCAATCACAAGAAGAAAAAAGATAATGTTTTTTACATGATTTTGAAGCGACAGCCAGTGATGCCTCCTGATTTATATTCATGCTTGTCGTTAACAATGTATTTTGCAGTGATTTATATTATTTACTTCTGTGAATTTTTTTTGATTTTTTTTTTTTTTTGAGTTTGTGTACTCTTTTTAAAATTTTCTGTGGCAGTAATTTCCCATGTCATGAATGTATTCACTAGGAAATGAATTTAAGATATCATGCCTTGAAGACTTGCTTTGGAGAGACAGAGACCTGGACTACTCCTTGCAGTATTCTTATTGTGGCAAAGAAAAACAGCATTATTTTTTACATACTGTTTCATGCAATGGCAGAAATGGAAACACACCCCAGGTATTAATTCTCAGAACAGCATTTACAAGTTACCTTTCTCAGTAATTGCTACAATTGGATGAAAGTATTGCATGTTTTTGACAAATCACATTTGAAATACTCCTTTTTCAAAGACTTAGTGACTTTTCAATGACAGGAAATCCAAAATAGACTTCACTTTTCAAAGCTGAAAAAGTATTTCCTTATTTATCTTTTTTCTCCCCTTATTTGTTCTCTTATATATGTTATGTGGAAGGATTCATAGACACAAACAAGGAGTCAAATTTTGACCTTGAATAGTGTCACCTTTAAGAAAGCAATGCTACCAGCTTCAATTAATAAACATTAATTCCAGGATCTGAATGTAACCTTTTCTCCCAGTTTCTAAAAATGGAACCGACAACAAAAATGTCTCATTCTTGCAAATTTCCTTAAGATTTTTGAACTATTTTATCTCTTCAGGAAGGATTTCTCAAACGCTTCATCAATTTTACCACTTAGGTCCCTGGAGATTGAAGAGTTAATTGTTATTTGCACTTTCAGCAAGGTTTATACTGTTCTCCTGGCATCATAGTCATGAAGTCTTAATACAATTTTTGCTCTTCTATTCTCTAAGACTATCCCGATGGTCCCCAATGGCCAGTAAATGAATGATGATACACTCAGGTTGCAGCCAGCCTGTGCATGTATATATACATATTTAGAAGACTGCTTGCAGTACAGAAGATTTAATAAGATTCACATTGTGCTGGCTTCTTCTTTGACCCATGACCTTGAGAAGAAGTTACCTTTAAAACTGTATTCCTAACTCTTCCTGTCTCTGTTCTTCCGCAACTTCTGCTTTAACACTCAGAAACACAAGGTGTTCAGTTTCAAGGTTGGTGAGAAATGTTAGAGATTTTCAATAGAAGTGCCTGCAATGTCTGAAAGAATTCCCTCTTATAAAGGTCTTTTCCCTCTTATAAAGGTCTTTTCAGGGAATGAAGCACATTTGCATTGAAAAAAATGGAAGTTTGGCTAGAGTTTCTTCAGAATAGGTATGCTTTAGTGTCTAGTCTCTACTCTTGATGAAGATAAAGTCTCATGGCTGCCTTTAATTTTCGTAATGCCTGATATACATGAACAAAATATTTTTACCAATCACATTATAATCCAGAATAAAAACTAGCAATAGTAGACAGTTTACACAAATGTCTTCTTTGAGTTAGGTACGTCCAAAATTGACAAATAGCTAAAGCAGTGATACAGAGACTGATGTTTTTGCCCCCTTCTTTCTGCATAATCCTGTTTCCACCTATAACCTGTGCTTTACCATTCCCATAGCTGTGCTTAAAGGACTGCTAGGGGGAATGAACACTAGTTTTGCTTGAGCAGGAGGTTCCTGAGCTGTTGCCTACTATCTCTTGCCAGAGACAGGATACAGAGCTGAAGGGACAGGTGTTTGCTCCCATAAGGTCATTCTTATAATGATATACCTTAGCTGGAAACTTATTCAGTAAATAATTCTAGGTAAAGGAGGCTTACTTTTAACTTTGATTATGTGAGGGATGTGCTTTGTAGTGCTGCTCCAATGCAGCTGTATCAGCAGAAGCAGCAGGGGGGTAGATGGATAACCAGTGATGAGGGAAGAGGAAGCTGTAAAAGTGTGAGGTTATAGAAATGTCTTAATCTATTTGTGGTCCTGATGACAATATCTCATGTATCTTCAACATTAAGTCATGGTTTCATCATATAAAATGCTTTATGGCCAAAAATTATAACCCTGCTCCATCCCAGCTCTTCTACACCTTTGTGTTACTGTACTGTGATAAAGCACTTCCGTCTTATATATCATCTGCTGTGTTGGTAACCAGGATGGATAAATGATCCAGCTTTTAGAAAACACATCAATGAAAAGCATTTTTGTTGGTCTTTTTTTTTTTCTTCTTTTT